>MWRL01014514.1:0-10627 GCA_002157085.1 Melampsora occidentalis | reverse complement strand
CCCCCCCCAAACACGCTACATGACTTGTATCGATATGAGTTTATGTAGTCATAGGTTTAAGACTATGGTAGACGGTATCTGAGAAATAGAATATAAATAAAATAAAATAAATGAAACAAATTAAAAATACTATGAAATAGAAATAAAGAGAGAAAAAGAAATTTACATAACTAAGAGAAATGTGAACCTGAGTTTTAATGGATGCGATGAACCCCTTAAGATCGTATGGCCATCTGAGAGGTCAGAGCGTTGGCGCTTCAGAGACACCATAGAGGTGTTCGGATCTTGAGGTGCAATTGATGATTCACAAAGATGGGATTCAGTGCTCTCATCGCCAGAGTCTGTATTTTAAAGAGATTAACAAGCGTGAGTCTCATGTTGAACAATTTGAAAAGGTCGGAGATGATGAAGATAAACAAATAAGGACAAACTCGTTCCGTTAGGTGCAGGCTTCAACGGGAGTGATGTACCATTCAAATCGAGGAGATCTTCGAGGTCTTGAAGGTCGGTTCGGCTCAGATTTAGTTCAATTTCACCTGGGATTCAAGCAACAAGGTTAGTGGCTTGATTGAAGTTACGAGGAGATAGAATGGAAAGGACTTACCATGATCGGTACGAGAGCTGCGTTGAAGACGTAAGTCTCTTTCAAGCATGGGAAGGAGATGAATGGGTGTATACGTGGATCAAGAAAACAGCAAGATCGTAGATTGAAAGCAGATGTCTTTATTCAAAGTATTAAAATAGTTTGTGAGTTCAGAAGTGAAAGAAGTCAAATGGTAAGTCAGTCCGAATGTAGAAGTTTTTGTGTCTGACACTCAACACAACAAAGGCATGACCCAACAAAGGCCAAAGGTAAGCTTGAGTGTAAGAATTACATAGTTACACTTACGTGGGTCATCATTCCGATCTATGGAATTTTCTGTTTGATGATAGTTTTGAATCCGAAATCATCAGAAAATGATGAAAGATAAGATTAATTACCTCATTCATGTCATGATTATGGTCAAAAGTAGATAGGTGTCTAGCACTAGTTGTGAGAAATGATTAAAAGGAAAGTCTCTTCACTCATGTATGCACGTGAATCAGGTTCTATATATGTAGAACAGCAGAGAACTTGCTCAAGCAGGTGGCAGAGTGGCAGTATATCGTCTCTTGTCAGATTTGGAGGTACCGAGTACGAAAAAGAAGATTCAGCTGAATGCTGCTTTCAAAATCTTTCAAACACCACTCAGTCTTCGTACATCTCAACCTGACTGAATAAACCAAATTTACATAAGTATATGAGGAAGGAAACACTTGACCAAAATCACAAAAACAGAAACATTGTAGACATGAAAGATTAAAAAATCCCATATATCTCACCCTAAATTCTATACCAAGCCCCCAAAACCAGAGCGCTAGCAACAGAACCGGACAAATGATACATAACAAAAAGATTGGGAATGAGGTGTTGTACTGTGTAAGTGAGGAAATTTAATGGGAAATTAAGAAAACAATTCATTCACTGTATATGTTTCTCAGACTGACAACAGAGTAGGTTGGCTCAACAATTGAAAAGCTTTCTGCGGGCCAGTGGCAAAGAACAATATGGCCACGGAGCTCTTTAGTGTCAACAACAACTGGAGACTCTGTCCTTTGGTATACTATCTTGGCGTGGAGCTGAGGATGATCTCTGTAAAAGTCTCTAGGGGAATCTATTGAATCTAATGATGCGTAAGGCTCAATTGCAATGAAAGTTGACGATATGCCTGCTTTGCGGAAGTGGAAAAGAATCTGCCCAAATCGATTCTTCCCATCCTTGGAAAATTCCACCCGGCTATTTCCCTTATGTTTTGTGTGGGAGCTATAGACCTTTCCATAAATTCGTAGTCGCTGGGTGGTTTGAACTGAATTGAAAAGATTAGTATCATCTTCAGAATCGCAATAGCTCCTGTTGCAATTTTTCAGATACTCCAACCAGGCATTATAGATTGTTGGGTCAAGAGATATTGGATTTGTCCATCGTGTTTCCTCAAGTCCTACGATCTTTGCAATACAGCGAAGACGAATGGATTCTTCAGCTTGATTCAGAAATTTGGGTGCGCTATTCAAAACAGCCTGGAAAAAGCTTCTTCGAATGAAAGAAGTACACATCGTTCTGTCCAAATCCGCTGTTGGGACCCCAGAGTCAGCTTAACAAGGAGAATGTGTGTATTGCTGAAGAATTCCGCAAAAAACTCACCTGCATGTCGATTCTTTGGGACCTTGATTAAGCTTCCGTTCATTCGTTCTCCAACCCAGCATGCTGTGTATGTCGGTGGTCCAAACAGAGTCGCAATCTGTGGTAGGTGTTGAGCTATGTGAAAATTTGGCTTCACGGTAACATTCGGCCAATGATCTTGAAGGCTATCACGGAATATTTTCAATTTTGATGCTAAGATATCACCATCCCCATGCGAGAAAGTTCGAGAAAGAGCCAAATTTGCGATTTCCGCACCTTGTATTATACCGTTACATATCAGTTTTTGATGTGGATCAGTGGAATTGTAGAGAAGTGGAATCGTTGAGAGGACCATGTAAACTGTGTATAATGTAAGCCACTCCGTTGCTTTTGGAGTCCCGGAGCTGGCCATTCCGATTCGCCGTGGAACTCGAGTCATCCATGTTGGGGTTGTGATATCTGAAATGGCTCCATGCAATGCCACAAGATCGGATACTGCAATCTTCGGTTCTGACACTGTGATCTTTGGTGCGATTTTGCTGGTACCTCTATCCTTTTGAGGCACTGATGATGGATTCTCGGGCTTCTTTTTAGCTGCCTGTTGAGGTTTTATGCATTTCTTTGAGCCAGATGGCTGTGGAATGCCGTGAATTGTGGAATCTGAATTGCTATCCGATTGTTGTCTCGATTTTCCACTAGGTTTGGCATTAAGTGATACTGTGCTTGAAATTGACGCCAAGCGAGAGGAGCGAATCGATCCCGTGCTTGATGCGGACCCTCGTCGAATTGATTCTGTGCTTGATGTGGACCCTCGTCGAATTGATTCTGTGCTTGATATCGATGCCAAACGGGAGGAGCGCCGAGGAGGCAGTTCTTTTGAATTGCCGGAATTTTGTTCTAATTTCAACCTGGAGGTAGTGTTTGAGGCTGATCTTAAGGTGCGTCGACGAGGTAGTTCTGTCAACTCGCCATAATTTTGCTCTGAGTTTCCTGAGCTGGAGGTCGTGTCTGTTGTGGATTTTTGCTTTTTCTTTGAGCTGGGTAGATCTTCTGGGTTTGGTAAGCCTCGTGGCCTTCCACGCTTTCTGTAAACAACATCGTTCAGTTAGGTTCGAGAGAAAAGTTTAGTGAGATATTCACCTGAAGGGTTGATTGCTAGTTGAGTGTCCACTTTCACTTGCATCAATCAAGGATGTTCCCTCGTTCATGCGTGGTTGTTGTATGACTCTTGAAGCAGCAGCTGTATCTTGGGCCTTCAGCTTGCTTCCCGCATCCTGAAGACCAAGGCACGAATTTGCATGGTCCTTTAAGATTCCTAACAGGACACAATGCATCACATCAACCGTGACAAACTCTATTGACCGCCAATACGGAAGCTCGGAAAGAACCGTCCAACGGCATCCAAACTGAGAAAATATTGATTCTTGTTTTCCTAAGGATTTGGCTTCATTCCACTCGTTAGCATGCTGCAGATGATTGCACCGTAGGGGCCATTTTCTGATGTCTGTCTCAGAGATGTTCTTCTTAATGAGTGCACAGTGAGCGCAAAATAGTGTTGCCGAGTGAGAAGGAAAACCGGCTACTTTCCGTGCAGCTGGCAAGTCAGCGATCACCGGCCATAGGGCTCCACGGATGTGACGACCATCGGGATACTTATTCGTAGAGTCGAAAAAAATCCCGCGCCATAAGTCTTGAAACTCTGCAACTAAAGGCCTTAAGAGATGATTCATCTGTTCAATCTTAGGTTCTTGAGGACCCGGAATTGTTGCGAAAAGAAACACATAATCTTGTTTATATCGGATATCGGGTGGTAGGCTAAGGCAGATAAGAAGAAGACTTCCGGTTGAGTGTCGTCGCTGCGTTGATTTACCATGTGGGTTAAACCAGTCGCAGTACAACCCAAACACTAAATTTCCGCTTTTTGAGGTGTAAGGAACTCCTTCGCACTCAAATTCTTGCCACATTCTTCCATCCCACACGTCGGTCATAGAATCAGTACTGTTTTCACTTGTCCGCTCAAGTGATGCATCCAATGCATTCTCGAAACCAGGTAAAAACATCATTTTCGCAATCCAAGTTCTCAAAGACTGATAGTAAAATATTCGACAGGGATTTTTGGTCGAGCCTGAAGTAAAAAGGTTTGTGTTACACTTGCTGCGAGATATGTCATCAAGATTCTGCTTTTGAATTTTCGGGTCTCTAAGAAAGCGCATGGCATCGCATTGTTGTTTGAATGAAGTTGGTTCTTTTGGATTTATGTCGCCGTGAAGAGCAAAACATGAAGGGCAGCATACTTCGGATACCAATGATACGTCGAGGTTGAGCATTCTATATAATGTTGGGACATTTGTTGGTAAATCTTCCCAATACGGCCGTCCTGTATATCCGTGTTCTAAAGCACTTTGTTCTGCCTGTAGCCTGCTCAAGTGTAATGCTGTTCTACTTTCCTCGTCGCTTGCACCGTTCACGATGCTTGCTTTAGCAATATGCAGCATCGAAATCAGACTCGAAGGACGTAAAAGATATACTTCTTGCAGTCGGAAAGGATCCGTACAAAATTCTAATGAGGATGTTTCGTTGATCGGGTACGCAGTTTCTGAAGTATTCAAAGTAGACTCGGTAGATGGTTCTGGGCGCAGATCTGGAAGCCTGTTTTGGATAGGAAGAGCCGCACGTGTTCCGCTGGTATTTAAGGGTATATCACTAGTACTCAAGGACCTCCGCCGTATCTAATCACATCACAAAATAATATAGCAAATGAGAACCCCGCTCTAGATGTGATGATCCAGTAGGCTTATCTGACTTACAGGCTGAGTCCGAGTAGGTTGGACAGCGGAAGGGCCATCAATCCCAATAGGTCCTGCAAACAAAGTTGTTTGAGAATTTCGGAGCCTTTGAAGTTTTACGTCGTGAAGATTTCCGCTTGGTATTCCTCGGGCCTTTCCATGATATGTCTTGCCTTCGTGTCTGAATTGTTCAGCGGAACATTTTAATTCAGTACATGTACAGATATGCATGCCACCTAGCAAGTAAGATGATGCCATAATGACTGATTCTTGAGGGAAAGAAAATAACTCCTGCGATTGTGATTTGAGGCAAATTGTTGTCAGGTCGATGATTTTGATTCTAGAGATAAGAAACTGATAGATTTGTTTTACAATAATTCAAGACTGGGTACCAAAGTCGCAAGAGGTTAAATGATATCTGGGAGACTTCAAGCAATGATGTGTAGAAGGATGCGGAACATAGTCGAATAGTTTGGCCAAGATACACAGTCATACGTATGTATATTAGGAAGAGATTTCCCTTCCTCGTGAAACTCAGTCAGTTGAGTATCATATTTCTTAAAGATCTTATGGTATGTGTACTCATTTGGTACGCTGAGTTTTGTCAAGTATTTGATCTTTTTTGTTACTTTTCAAGAGAGATACCCTGTGGTCAAAATAGGTACAGAGGCAAAGAGCAGCCAACACGGTGATGGTGGTGGGAAATAATTTCAGAGAACAGGAATTCTCAGTCAGAAGCTGAAAACACTCAAAATGAGAGAAAATCAGAAGACTCAACTTGTGGTCAACACGATTCATTGACAAAAACCAAGAATGACTAACTTCCCTTTCTTGATTCCACTTACAGCTTGAACTAAATGAAGTGTAAATTTATTTCCTTTGTCAAAGCAGAAAACACAAATGAGGCGAGAGAAGGTATTTTCAACTAGAGATCAACACGGATCATCAACAAATAGAATTCGATAATGACTGACTTCCCTTATCCCACTTACACCCATGACTGCTCCTGTAGATCTATCACCACTTGGCTTTGGTCGTGTATGTATGTATTCAAGAACATTGAGATTGGCTAAAACTTTCTCCTGAGCGTTTGTTATCTACAAAAGAACGGAGCCCAAGTCAGATCGTAAGACGGCAATTATTGATGAGGCTATTGTTGTTCTAAAGGTAAAAGAAAAAACCCACATTTGATAGTCAGTCACATCAGATTCTAAGGGAGTCCCTTTTGGTAGCATTCTCGACGGGAAAGATTCAAAAGAGGAAGCGCGGCCAGTCCTTTTTCTTTGTTGTTTGAAGTCTGAAGGTGAGATCAATAGTCTCGTGTAGAGCTTTGATCTATAAATAGCGATTCCTCGAAGCAGCTCAAGTTGGAGGTCATTACTGTATCAAGATTCTGTTAATAAACCAAACGACGT
The DNA here is from genome assembly GCA_002157085.1 of Melampsora occidentalis. Classification (NCBI taxonomy): domain Eukaryota; kingdom Fungi; phylum Basidiomycota; class Pucciniomycetes; order Pucciniales; family Melampsoraceae; genus Melampsora; species Melampsora occidentalis. The sequence continues at coordinate 4,226 of MWRL01014514.1, read as the reverse complement.
CAATTCTTTCAGTTCTTTCAGTGCTTGTTTCTACTCGGAGTTGCTTGCTCATACCTATTTTTATACCAAAGACCGTTTTTTGTACATACTACTTTTAAACACGTTTAAAATATATACATATACACATACAATGGCTGTACATATTCATGTTCGTGGAAGTGTTGGAGGGAATCTATCCATCAACTCGAGCCCTCGGCGTAGATCGGCTCGACTTTCCTCCATCAGATCTCGTTCAGCTCGAAGCTCTTCCATTACATCGGCTTCATCAGCTTCATCGGCTTCATCGGCTTCATCCGTCAGATATACCAGATCACCTTCGGCTCGGCACATCCCTGCGCCACCTCGCCGACAATCCAGACAACCTCATGAGCTACCTGTAGTACTTGATCGCCTGATTCATCAACGTGACCCGATCCCAGCCTTCCACACTAATCCAGTCTATTGGCATAGAGTGTTAAACTTGCCTCATCACCTTGCTCAATTCATGACACCGGACTATGACCTCACTAGTATAGAAAAGATAGATCTACGCCACTTGATTCAACACTTTAAACCTGGTCATCGAATAGTTCAGCGAGCTTTGAAAGTGAAAATACTCAACGAATTTGAAGAGCATGTCGCACAGAAGTATGGGGCTTTCTATGGGATATAAATAGTATCCAATCTTGATGCAAGATCTACGATTACGGTGAGTCCTAGATCCGCCTTCCATGCATACATCTCATCAATTGCACCTTTTTGCTCACTTCACATCTGTTTTTCTCCCAAAAGTCATGTCGTCGGGGGATCATCTTATTATTGGATCATCTCATTATTATTGCTAGTTGCTATTTACATTACTGTGTATATGATGGTTTTCGGATCAATCTTGTTGGTTCATACTTTTTTCTCTTGAATTATGTTGATATTTTACCTTTCTATTCTTCTGTATCTCTATCTTACCTGTGAATAGTTTCCTTTTGATCTTATTGAAGTAGCTTGTTTTATTTTTCAATATGCCTTCAAATGTCATTTTGTGAGCTTGTGTGAATTTTTACTTCATTTTTTGGGTTGACAACCCCGAAGAAACCTGCTACTTACATCTTTTTGGAAACTTGTTTCTAAGAAGGAAAAACTTGTTTCTAAGAAGAAAACAACAAAAAAAAGTGAAGAAAAGAAAAGGAAAGGAAAGAAGAAAGAATTTGGAATGAAAACAAAACATGGTTGAGAATGGAAGATGGATTGACAGAAATTAGTAGGCTCGAGTCCAACTACCGATTCCCTAACTTCAACACCGGGTCAGCAACGCAGGCTGTTGCTGTTGCGGTGCGTTGAGTTGCGGTTTTTTTATCCAGCAGCGCAGCATTAGTTGCGGGTTTATGCTGCTCCCCGCCCCGTAACGTATCCAAGACCGGCCAAAACGATTTTTCAAGGTCCCGCAGCGTTACAGCAGATGTAACACCCGGGACCGCAACAGTTGCTGATGTTGCGGTACCAAAACTCTCGATCAAGCAGGGATGAAGACTGGCCTCCGGATGCAGCAAGACCACCTGCATCGATCCACCACTCTACCCCTTTTTACACAACCTACGCCCGATGTGGACACCACCTCCTTGAATCTGGTCTAGGCCAAGGCAAACGAGTCGACAACATCGATCTAGACGGGCTGTCAAAGGGGTCCCTGCCACACTGAAGAAAGCGAACTCAGACTCAAGTCCTTGTAAGTCCCACTTTCTCCAACCTTTCTCTCCATCTCATTCAATTACTCATCATCAATTCACTTTCCATTAATCCAATTAAATTCCTTATAAACCTCTTTATCAATCTAATTCAATTTCTTATAAACCTTTCTCTACTTTTTTGATTCTACCAATTTTCATCAGCTATCACTTCTTTTGCTATCTACTCATACGCAAGGATGTCAACCTCCGAACGCCCAATCCGCTCTCGAAAGCAAACCAGCCACCCGGGAATGGTGAGCCCCTCACCGGACTCTCGTCGACGAGTCTCTATAGACAGCAGCACTTCGGTTCAGCTCATGTCGAAAAGCAAGACCACTCACACTATGATCGAAAGTTCTGACAACGAGTCGATGGCTTCAATTTCAACCAAGAAACGAAAGCGAACAGCTGAAATCGAAGTGGGTGATTCTTCTGATGATAGCTCTCCGATCGTCAAGAAGAAAAGTAACAAATCAACAAGTCAGAAAGGAAAAGAACGAGCAAGTACTTCACAGGCAGATAAGGTCAGTCGGTGATTGCAGTTTCAAGACTTTGGTTGTATCAATTTCTGACACATCTAATTACCAGAACGTTTCAAAGCATGTCACCAAGACCATTCTTCGAGCCGACTCCGACGCTGAGGATGCGAAAATCCAAGCTAAGAGTAAGACCAACGCCAAGGTCAATGAGACCCAACTCGATCTTGGTAAGCTCAGGAAATACTATGGTAAACCCTTTCATGAAGGTAAAGATGTAAGTTGAATTCTTCCTTTGATTGTGGCAAAATGATCAAATCTTTCTCTTTCTCTTTTAAAATTATTTGATCTTTTCTTATTTCTTTTCGATCCTTCCAATCTTTTATCAAACAGAATCGAGCGAAGCCACCATTAAGCTATCCGTGCCGATTTTGCCATCGGAACAAGGATAAACCGGTGCGGGTTAGTTACACCAACTTGACTGGCCAGCTGAAGATACATCGAGACTGATCGACTACAGAAGGCCGGTCAGACGTTGGTTGCAGCGGAAGAATTCGAGCCAAACACGACGAACCTGAATTATGCATCCCTCCTTCAGTACGTGAAAGTCGACAAGCAGCCAAGGCATCTGGACCTTTAGATTCTTATGTAGTTACCACCAGTAATGTCGCATACAACAACTCGGTCATGAATCAAATGGCCTGTACCTGGCTCATTTGCCACGCACAGCCCTGGAGTCGAATCGAAGACCCCCTCCTTCGTGGTATGGTGCGATACCTCAGGAAGGACGCACATCTCAATGGCCGTAGATGGGCTGCTGACGAGGCAAAGAAGATCAACGTTTCCCTCAAAGAATCAGTGTTTTTGGAGCTCAAGGTGAGAATTCTCCGATCATCCTCAATCATCTCATTAATGAAGGTACTGATCATGTTAACGATTCACAAATAGGCTCTGAAATCGAAGATCAATTTGATCCACGATGGTTGGACCAGCAAGGGTAATCGACATGCTTTCATTGGAGCCTCGGTTACCTATGTGGATGGTGATTGGAACTATCGAGTTCGTCACCTCACTATGAAGGTAGTCACCTGGCATCACCACGGGCCGTGGCTTGCCGAACCAATGGCCAACCTCTTGATCAAACGAGGTCTGTTCCAAAAGATAAGTATCTTCGAGTTTCATTTCTATCTTCAAGTTTCATTTATTACTTGTTATCATATTTTGACACTCTATTTTGTGTGTTTTACTTGCTCTGCCAGACTACAGATTCGGGGTCTAACAATAAGACCATGGCCAAAGAAATGCACCGGCAATTTCTTGAAGAAGGTGACCTTTCGTACAAATGGGATCCTCAATCCATGCACATATTCTGTTTTTGCCACAAGCTGGCATTGATTGTTAACGCTGGTCTGGCAGCGCTGGGTGTGAAAGCTCCTCCTCCAATCAAGGTGAAGGAGACTGACCGTGGAATTTTTCCCTCGATTGGAACAATTACTGAGGAAGATGAGGAGGAAGAAGGATTAAGGTGAGCTTTCCATTGGATTGAAGGTTTTTGAATTGCAGCTGAAATTACACACAATCTACCAGCAAAAAATCGAATCTCACTGAAGCCGCTGATCCTGAGCACGACCCTCAAGATCTCGAAGACGATGTTGCAGCTCCTGTGGAGGTTGTTGCGGACCTGGACGACGAGGGCGAGTGGAATTCTGCGGATGCAGAAGAAGAGGACCAATATCCTGAGCTCTCGACGGTGAGTAAAGAAGTACTACCTACTCACCGTCGAGAAGCAAATAATGTCGACTACATTTTGCGCAAGGTGAGTCTGAATCACAACTATCTTGTCTTTTAATCAATCTCAACTGAAATGACATTCAAACAGGTCGACTTCATCACTCGCCGTATAACTCGTTCTGCAGCCTGGAGAAACGAATTCAAGCGAGTAGCCGAGGCAAAAGGTTTCAAAGGGTCATTGATTGCCGGCTATGGGATACGTTGGAATATCAAGTATCAGAGCCGGCATAAAGCTTGGTTAGCCAGAGAAGTAAGTAGA
>MWRL01014510.1:0-12416 GCA_002157085.1 Melampsora occidentalis | reverse complement strand
ATTGTTTCCTGGCATATTTCTATCCTATGCACAGCATGGCCAATTTGGAGTCATTCTATGCTATTTTGGTCATTCTTGTGCATGCTTTGAGCATAGCAGAAGATTTTCAAATATAGGGGAAACTCTCAGAAGAGATAAAAGTAGCTGGTTGGTACTTGAGTAAAATGCATAGGCTCAACCCCATGTTACCACTACTCTCAATCTGTTGAGTGAGGGTACATTGCTACCTTTTTGGTGTGCCAGAAAAGCATTGTTCTGGTAAAAATTGAAAGACAGGTAGGTAATTAATCAAGAAAGAGCACGGGGTAATTAATCAAAATTGTGAATAGATGAAAAATCACTATCAGATGACTGTACTCCAATAATCATAAACCTTTGGACACCATGATCTTGCTTCTATCTCCTTATTCCAGTCCATTTCATATCCTTACCTTATGAGTTACACATCATGATGGTATGATAAAATGGCTAGGCTGATGATGCAAGAGATAATAAATCTATCCTCCCGGCGCTTAGCTCGAGATAAGCTTAGCCAGGAAGCAACACTCAGGTATTGCCCGGTGGGATTGAAAGCTTTGGAATGATTCCCAAACAATAAGACCATACAACAGGAGTTACATGAAGAAGTTTTTGCAACCCAAGGACATCTGGACTAGATATCAGCGAAAGATTATGCCATTGTGTATGCTGTCAAGAGTTCCACCAAATCATAGGACTTGTATCTGTCACAAAATCTTTTGGCAAGATTGGAAACCCATCCCGGTCCTGCGGCCGTATTTGATCGTAAAACTCCCGACGAAAAAGAAAGAAGAAAAATCAAAGTTGTAGTATAAAAGCAAGCATGTCGCAGGTCGGAGGAAGAAGAATCGAACGCGTGGGGCCGGGCAAGGAATTCAAGCCGATGCCGATCAAATGATAGTCATGCTCCATAATCAATATCAGAAACAGTGACTTGGTTGAAAAAGGTCACTGTGCGGTCTGCGATGTTATAATGCCTGCTGGTATGACTGCAGGGATTGCGAATCATGAGACGTTACCGCATATTTTCTGCAATATGAGATCTCTACACGCGTTTCATCCATGGCATCAAGCAATTCAAGACCAAGCGGGCCCATTCAAAACAATCGTCCCACATTCACTGCGCTGATAATCCTGATAGTAATTGCTACGTCGAGGCTTGGGTTAGCGTCATGGACTTCGCTAAGGCTCATGAGGGTATGCATTTGGTACACTCCAACGTTGTTACATCTGGTGATCGACTGTGGTGCTCAGTGCTTTGGTAGAGCTCAACTTTGAGTGCAACAGATCTTGATCTTGATCCTATATCAGTTGTTGTCTTGCAACCAGCCCCTCACCTCTTTGCTTATCGTATGGTTTTCTGACAACAACTCGTCTTACCTCGAATCCTATCTTCTGTCATTCCCGCTTACCTATATAGTTTACCGAGTGGTTCTTTCCCGAGAGTCCACTATTTTCTTGTAATTATTTGAGACGTCGGTGAGATTCACTTGCAGCAATCATCTTTTCCTTGTCAGCCAGACATCGCCAGTTCAGGAGGCGATTAAGCATCAAAACTTTCAAAATTAAATAAGGAAGTCAAGTTTCCACCACCATCGCCATCAACTTCAATTAATTCTACTGCCATCACCATCAGCATCAATTAATGGCAACCACAGAGAATTTCGAAGAGCCAAAGGAAGAAGTCCATTACGACGAAGTGTGCACATCCTCGTCTCCGCCAAATCTCTCTGAAGAATCGGTACCACAAACCTCTGTCAATAATTGCGATGTGACCCCTTCACAGCAGAATTCTTTTACCAACTATGAAAATGAAACAATTCAAGGTGCGAAAATTTTCCTCATGATAGTTACCAGATTCATCCGCAAAGGCTAACACAATAACGTGTGTTGCCTGTAGGATTGAAACAAAGAGTTAAAGAGCTGGAAGAGCTTTTACAAGAATCAACTCGTACCATTGAGGCCCTCAATAGTGTACTCTATAGCAACCACAGCATTGACGGCAATGTGATCGATGAATATCAAGTGTCTGGAAGCGACGTACTTTACTCGGAATCCCAAGAGCAAGACCAGTTCTCCTCACCGACGCTAGCCAGTTTCACTTCTCGTCTGGATGGGTCGAACTACTCCGGCGGTAAAAATTTGGGTCCTGTCAATCAACTGACTGAAGAATACGAAGACCGACTCCATGAGGATGAGTTAACATCCATGAACCAACAACCCACGTGTGACTCTCCTTTACCTGATAGTCTTGATGGATGTTGCACACCGCCTTACTCTGAGTCATACGAATTGGAAGAAGACTTTTCCTGTCGAATGGAAGTCGAAACTCCAATGTTTGATTCGGTGTCGACGGTACAAAGAGACCCATATCCTCCTAAAACCGAAACATCGAAAGCACTAGCCAGTAGAATCAGTAGAAGTCCTATCCAGGATTTCAGGGAGTCTGCAGCTCGAAAACGAGCTTCGCATAGGGGATCCCAACCCCCTCAGTCCTCGTGGCGTCGATTTTCAAAAACCTCCTTCAAAGAATGTTATCGCATGGCCGCATTGGCTTCACTGAGGTCTTCAAATTTTGCTATGAGACCATCAGCAAGTTTCAGTTCTAGAGACAGACCATCCCATGCACCACGACCTAGGCACCTCTATCAAGACAAGAGGGAGGTAATTCATATGCCTTCTCGGAAGTCAGATTACCCAACTCGACAGTCAAACATGGCCGCTAGAATTAGTAAACCAACCGATGATAGAACAAGTAGATCCGTATATCGCCGTGAGCAAATTTACGCCCAGAAACGATCGAGAGAATACTCACACGGTACATCTCAAGATGTACGACACTACGATGAAGGACGGTCAGCTCATCAACCACACAGTCAGCAAAGAAGGAGAGATTACTATGGTAAAAGAGCTTGAGGGTCGAGGTAGTCAGATGCGCAAAAAGTCCAAGAAACACCCTTATGGAATGCAGATCGCCATTCTTCATCAACTCATGATTATAATCATAAATCGATTCCGTTGCATTGTAAACCTAGATTCAATCTTTTACTTCTGGCAGTGAGTTCTTCATACTTAGCATTGTGGCAGAAAAAGTTTGTATTTTGATCCCTTCATAAACAAATATATAGTTTCTCCTCTCAGGTTTCTCTTTTCTCCCCTTCCCAAACTTTCAACATAGTGGCTAATTGTATTAGCGCCTCTGTCTTGGTTACTATCTTCATGTATGTCCCATCACCACTTATACCCCGTTTGAATCATCAAGCTTTGTTTTCTTGTTGTCATTTCTCTTTCTCGGTTGTTCTATCAAAATTTTGGGTTTATGAAGATGTGCTTTTTCCACATTTCGTCCTGCTTCCAAAGAGAAACACGACCGTGAATATAACAAACCCTTAAGAAACCTGCGTGATCTGACTACATCCAGTTCTTGGAGGATGAGTGTTACAAGGTAATTCAGTCTAGAACCCTGGCTTAACAGATGCCCTACCACTGCAGAGGCGGAGGGACTTAGTCAAGTTGGTCTACAACCCAATTTTGAGTTAATTTCATCATCAGTGCTCCTTGAGTTTTTCCTGGTCTCGCATCTTGACCTTACGATGTGCCGTTGGTTTAGATGATTGAGATATCAATCTCATGAAGAAAGAATCTCTCAAAGGTGGTTCTGTGGTCTCAGGATCTAAGATTTTCTGGTGTTATGAATTCAATTTTATTTTCTAAACAATAGCAATCCAACTTCATTTCCTAAACAATAGGAAGAGGCCTTCCCAACCAATTCTTTTGCGATAAAGTCATCCAATTGGATCAATCGGAATTCCAAGGAGCATTTAACAGGCGCCATGGGTTTAGAGAGGTGTACCGCATACATAGATTTCTGCATGCCGGATAGTCGGGTAATGTAAGTTCAACTTCGATCGGTTCGGCTCGGCGGGATTGCCCTCACTCTGCCAGACATCATCCAACTCATTACCATTGACTCCCAACGATAATTCCCTCGATCGATCACATCCCGAATACGAAAGCCACAAAAGACACTATCGAGCTTACTTATCAAAGAGATTTCAACTTTTTTCAAGATGTCAGACATCGGTTTCGCTTCTCAGGAGGATATGAAGAAAGCCAGATTACCTTTAGGGTGAGAATCATGTCTTTAAACTCAATGTGTTTCTTTCATGCCTGGATAAAATTGAGAACTGGATTCCTGAGCCGTTCGCCTTACTACGCACAAACTTTTGGACTGACATGTCTCAATTATTTCATAGTTATCGGGACGGTTGCGCCAAGTTAGTTATTCGAGCCTGATGACTTTAGACTGTTCCAAAACTATCACGGCTGACGAAGAACTCATGAATATTCAAAAATACCGGCTCTAGTTACTTGATTACTCTCAATAAATGCAGGCATAAGGAATACTTTATGCCGTGGAAATGTGGCGATGAAAGGTCTGTCTTTCGTTGAGCTGATCGGGACTTGCTGATCTATTAGTGAAGACTCCAGCTCTGATGTGTTTCTTTCCGGTAATGACAGGCACGCTTACGAGCATTGCCAATACAAAGAGTATGTCTTGAGTATCTTCGGCTTTCTTCAGAGTAATAAAATGGGGTGACACGTGTTGACCAATGGTATCTTCTACTTCATCTTGGACTGATCTTTATGTATAACATCAGTTACGTGCAAAGAATGAAGAAGATGCAAGAACAGATCCAGGCGGCCAAGGATGAAGCTGCTTAGACAAGATGGACTTCTGGTCGAGCGAAGTGAATGTGGGTCGGTGGGTGATATCATCAAGCCCAGATCTACCTTGAAAACCTGAATATCCAGCCTATTCTTGTACATGTAAACCAAGTCCTTAAGGTCCGGAGACCCATCGCAGGGCTTATAACTCGTAATCTTGAGCTGTACAGACCAGTCGGTTCGGTTCGCCACATCACATTTTGCGCTCAGCTTATGGAGGTTTGGCTGATGCTGCCTTGTACCTCAATGAGATAGATACGGTGCCAATTTTCACTGTCCGGCTGATCCGACGGCACATTACGGCACATTGCCAAGAGTGCTATGAACACACCGGCGAGTTCTGTATAGGTTTGCATGCTGTATATAATTGCAATTTGTTCAGCTTTTGAGAGTTACTACTTCCAGACTCGGAACCACTAAGTAGTCAAGAAGAAAAGTCCGTGGTACACCACTGAGTATTTTACAACATATTGTCCAATGTTTATTTGAAGGGACATCTGATAAGTACTGAGACATAACACAAACCCATCAGGATGATTGTTGATGAGGTCTTTGACAATCTTTGGCTTTGTACTTGAAAAGAATCCAAGGTGTGGGAAGGATAAAAACGAGTAAAAGGACTGGAATGAATTTTTCGAGCTTAGTAGAGTGTTGCATCGGTTTTGTCAAATGTACCGCAATTGGGATCACGAAGCTTGCTAATCTTCTGAAAGAGCTTGAAACAACTAAAGCAGATGCTGCTTGTTCCTTGTGTTTCTACACAATATTAGCAATCGGTCAATTCTTGGTGGTAAACCTCAAAATTCAAATAACGAGAGGCTACTTACATCAATAATATATGATGTAGCCTTTCGACCTGCCAATGTCATTGCCGCACCAATGAAGAAGAGGGCCACGTCCTGTTAAACATGGAGCAAAGTCAGTGAAGATACTTGATAAATATGAAACCAACCTTCCAAAGATACTAACGAAAACCGCCGAGCAAGCATGATACTGCCTGGCCAGAGCTGAGATCGGTCAAATAATCAGCCAGATCAGCTAACATATAGATCTTCAAAAGTCATCAGCCTTTAAGCCTTACCAAAGATCACACTTCCTACCGCTAGGACGAAAGTACCCGGAATCATACATCGTAGCTTATATTCCAGTCTATCATCGGGATGCGGGTTCTTGATACGCAACCTATCACACATATTTGATAGGCAACGTGTATTCATCTTACTTGCTAAACAGGCTCCAAATATTATAGAGAAGCAATGTAAACCGCTCATCTTCATACTCTGCTTAAGGTCGTATCGAAAGATGTGAATTAAAGAGCATTGAGTTATGCAAAAGATTATGTAGATGAAACTGAAACGCCATTGAATTTCGTGAGCTCTTAAATCTTGATCACGATGTCATTGGGAACTAAAAGTAGCATGGAGCTGATGAATCTTACGCAAGTTGAAGACCTATAACTATAGCCATAGGCTCCTTCCGAGCAATGTGAATTGGTCGAATAAGTGCTCGCAAAGCGTCTTGTAATGCGCTGTAACGAAAACCCGTTTCTTTAGTCAGTTTTGCCAAAAGTCCTTTTTGAGTCCTCGAAAGGAGAGTACATTGAATATATGAACACACTGCGACTTTTTTGACTACACGTACCATGGATCCAAAAGACTGGGTCCTTGAGATGGTGCGATTGAAGGAGCCTGTCCCTCAAGCCTTGATGGCGAGATTGGAGGCGATTGTCCCTCAAGCCTTGTTGGCGAGATTGAAGGCTGCTGTTCATCGAGGATCTGTAATACGTTACTCATTATCTCCAACATACCTTCCTCAGGCTGCAAAGAAGTTACATCTTTGCTGTCTTCTAGAGGATAAGCTGTTGTATCATGGAATTCAGGTAAGCCGGTCGAAATTGATTATCAGTTCAGGTGCACAAGATACTGTGTAGTATTGTACGACTGACTCTCGGGAATGAACATCGACATCATAAACAGCGAAGCACAACCGACGGCGCTCGTCAACCAAAAGAATCTCTTCCAAGACAATATCTCGAGAGTTAAGCAGCCTGAGAGTTGAATTGTGATAAAATGAACAATGAATAGACATAAGCCTCAGAATAAGATCATCAATTCGAGAGTCTTTGGAGCTGAACATTATTCACCAATGATAGTGCCGATACAAGGTCCAATTGTAGGAGCCAGTGAGCACAAACATAATGGCTTTCCCCTTTTCTTTCCCCAGAGCTCCGCCAGAACCACTTGACTGAGTCCTATAGGCGCGCCTGCGAAGATCCCACAGAAAAGTCTCATGACAGCTAATTGAAAATGGGTTCGCGAAAACCCGCAACTAAAGTTGAAAACTAAAAACAGTCCACACCCCAGCCTTATCATAGGTGCCCTACCATATATTTCTGACGCTGGCGCAAAAAGGAATGCACCTAACATGGCTGAGAGATTTGAATGTCAATTTCGAATGATGAAGATCAAGTTAGCACACAAGAACCCTCATAAAGCATGACTCGCTAAGAGAAATAATCCGAGGGAACTTGACTAACTCCCTAAGTTGTAAACATAGATCGAAACCCCCGGACAACTCTTCCACGGAGTCTCTAGTGCAGAGCTCAATTGACTAGTGTATATGTTCGCCATGCTGGCAAATATATTGAGGCCTGATAAGATATGATTGGATAGATGTAATACCTAATATCAACATCAATCAACCAAATTGCAGAAGAGAAACTTGAACAAACTGTATACTATAGAAAGGACTGCAATTGGGATGAGATTTATTTTAGTATGGCTTTTACAGCGTGAGCAGGCTGAGCAGTAAAATTCAGGTCTCGAACCAGACTATAAAGGAAAAATTACGAACCCATGAAAGTGATAAGCCACTTGTAATCGCAAGTCCATTTATCACCAAGCACGTCCACTTTCTCTTTCTCCTGGTTGACGTCTTTTGGTCCGCTTCTTGAAGTCTTCTCTTCCACTTCATTTCTATTTTCTAATGGGATCCTGAATCGATTTAGATCATAGATAGTCCTGGTAACGTGGGCATAATATGTCATGGGCCTGAAATTCAAGTAAACATATGAGATCCGATAGTTTGATATATGAATTGTTGGAGGACGTTCCAAAGTGGCCACTGCTGTATTGATCTCTTCTGATGAATCTTGAGCTGTACCCTCAGGTGAAACCTGAGTTGTTTCCAGAGGTGGATCCATGGATGAGAGTAAGAAGATTACTTGATCTCCTTGATCATTAGTTAGGAAGTCAAGAAAAATGTATCAACATTGATCAGGATTGATCTCAAACGTTTGCCACTATGACAATTAGACATCTGCTCTTTTCTATATCTCCGCAGGGCTCGTAAGTAGGAAATTCAGCTACGGACCAGGGAAAGTGCGATGTTTGCCGATTTTCTTTACAAAGTCTGGTACATTTTGGACTGTGCATTTATGAAGGGTACAAGAATTAGAATTCGAATTTATGAATCAAAAGAAGTATCATGCTTAGCAACATTGAGATATTCTTCTGTAACTTGATCATATGAAAAATTCAGCGAATGCACCGTGTCCATCTCCTAGAACGCAGACATGCGCAGACGAGTATTATTCTGGCTCTATGAACTCTTAACTTTCGAACAAATCGACGATTGGAGTATGACATATACTTGCGCCGAAATTATTCTGCGCTCCAGGGACGAGCTTTCGATGCGACTCAGCTACGGTCTGTCTGTAAGGACCATGATCTCTGACATTCACATTTTTAGAATGCAGTCGACTTGGTATGGCGAGATCAAGCTTCAAACTACTGCGTCGAACGATATGAAGCAGCAGTCTCCTCAAGCTAAGTATGGCTTGAGTAATCGATTCAAATCCCACTTCCGTGACCCAAGGACAAGACCAATGAGAAAAAATCCGAGAATGCTCCAGTACCAATATAAGATGATAAGATTGAATTGATCAAGCAAAGGCTGATCTTCTCTTCTTGCAGTTTGTGACTTATCTGCACCTTCAACGTGTAATTTCCATCTGAAGCAATATAGGACGATTTAAATTCACAATCCATACTGTGCACAGTAGCTTTTCTTCCTCATGTGTGACTGCATATATCTCATCATATGATCCCGATTCCTACACCACCAACATATTTACCTCGGATCAAAAAATCCGAGGCAATGTCGGAAATTGTTCAGATAGTGTTACATACAATAAAAGCAATTATGCACTAAAAAAACATTGGACACAATCTTTCCGAGGCTTTGATCCGAGTTATTTTCTGGTGCAAGAAATACCACGGAGATAAACCTCGGAAAGGTTCTGTCCAAGGTTTTGTGTCTGAAGATACCACAGATTTTTCAATCCAACACATTTATGTTGGTGGTGCTGACTACATCATTCAAAGTTTTTGTATCTGTTTGAGCAAAATTATCAATCATGTCCTAATGATGAACAGAAACCCAGTCTTGGAAATGATATCAACTTAAACTAGTAAGAATTATTCATGATGATTTGACCACCCCATTCATCTGAAACAGACACACCATCATTTTAAAAATCTACTCACACACAAGTTTTGAATCTTTTACAACTGGAATCCCCCAGAAATCCTACATGAAGACCCCAGAGAACAGTGAGACCAAAACAACTTGAAGCCAACAAAAAATCTATATTGAATACAAAGGAAAATAATGAAAGAATGAGACATCAACTGTCAACTGTCTCATTGTCAATTTTTGTCAAATGTAGTGTCTGTGTACACACCATTTGATATGAAAGATGACTCAATTCTCATTGCACAACTATGTATATAAGATTAGCTAAGCCAACTGTGGTTCTATGAAGGTAGTTTGCTGGGTCCAACATTTGGAGACAAGATGACAATATGTGGCAAAGAGTAAGATAGATCACCTTCTTCTCAGCCTTTAGTTTTGCCCAGACCAGGGCTGAGAATCAGATTAATTTTGATTAGATTATGTCATTGTGGGAAATGCAATGTCCTAGCAAGGTGTATGGCCAATACATGGGGAACTTCAAATGACAACATGGTGCTAGTGTGAGTAATTGAAAAAAAGTTGAAAGTCTGGGGAAAATGTCTTTACTAGGCCCTCAAAGAGTGAGCAACAAAACTGTCCACTGAATTGATCATACAGGGCCCCAATATTAATTACCCTATGAAAGCACTGTTTTTCATGACACAATGTTGAAGTCCAAGCATGTGAAAGCACTATTCAAATGCTACTTGTGTTGATTTGTGTGCAATGATCCTGTTGAGGCCAAAAACACATTGAAGTCTCATTGTAAGAGGGGAGCTTGTATATTCAAACTTGAAACTTCTCTGAGTACCATATTTTTTGACTGTGATTGATGCTTGTTTCCTTTTCTGATGAAGAGAACAGATCTATCATGAGATTGTATTGAAACAAAAAGGAGCTCTCTATAAGAAACATATTTGATTAAGATATCATGAATTAGATCAACATCCCAGAAAAGATAGTCCGGCCTTGTTAAGATGAATAGAGCTTTCTTTTTACCTCTGGTCAACACAACAGTCCTGTGCTTTTCATTCCTTCTTGTTCAGGCATTTACAAATCCCTTTCTTTCCAACACTGATCATCTCCAAACACAAACCACAAAAGCAATTGAAATCATAGAGAAGCCTCTTGGGTCACAAGAATTTGAAAGCAGAAATATACCCCTAGCAGGTAATGAAGCCAACTATGATCTGTCAACTCACTTGAAAGGCATTGAGGATGAAATGATGGAAGATAACAATGCTGAAGTTTTGGAAAATTGGACAAACTTCTCTGATTCTGAGGGTCATTCACTTTGGAACCACATCTCTCAAGAATTGAACACAATCCTTGCATCAAATGATTCAGAAAAAGACATACAGTTTCCAGATCACAACAGAAGGGCAGTGACTATGACAACTTACACACAAACCCCAAGTATGGGGCCCAACCCCATTACAAGCCATGAATATTTCACCCTGGGTGGAGAAGATAACAAACATTACACCAGGAAAAGAAAACCAAAACACCAGGCAAAGCTTATTGGCATCCAGGATGGTGCACATGAATCCAAAAGACAAATGTATAGAAAGTCTCAAGATTCAGGAAACCCTCTAGAACTTGAAGGAGTGAAAGATCAGTTTTCCTATTCCCAATTCCAATCTGCCAACTTAGCTAGTATACTCAAATTGAAAGGATCTCTAGCGCTTTGGCACAATCCCAAGGTATCAAAACAGATAGATGACTTCTTCAATACACTAGACCCAAATGCATACTCAACACTGTGGTCTTCATCAAAAACTCCCTATCCACCAATTCATATTGCTCATGCCATTGAAAGAGTAAAGTTGGATGTTGTTATTGCCTTTTTTGGGGGTCTTAGTATACTCATTCAGGTCAGTAAAACAGAGGCATTGATCAAAGATTTGGTCTCTCACGGATGGTTTCATCTGCAAAGATACCTGGATCAAGCATTTGATTTTGATCAGATCAAAATTGGTATCCCTTCTTCCTTGCCAACAAAGTTACATGGTAATCATTTCTCAAGCCCGTGCATCCTACTCAAGTACATTTTGCAGCTTTCAAAACGTTCCACAGTTCACTCAAGGTTGATAGAAACTTTGATTTTGAATTGGACAAGAGAAAACATCATGCAGGCCACTGAATACGGGATTGAAATTACAACACATTCATTTCTGTCTAAAATTGTCTTTGAAGGAGAGATTCGAGGGAAGAAGATGTGGGAGGCTAGGTCCAGGCTTGGTGAAGTAAAAGACACATCAAGTACCAGCTTATCAAGCTTGATGATTGCACATATCTCAGAAAAAACTGAACTAAACAAGTCCATTCACAGCAAACCCACATCACATCTTGCAAAAATTGGCAGATGTTCATTGAATAAATATGTGGAACTTTCACAAGATGTCAATGAATTCTTTAATATACTTGAACAAGACATGCAAGAAAGCTTACAAGAAGGAATCCATTCATTTGGTGAAGATTTAGAGATAGATGACTCCGAATCTTTCAGAATGAAACCACACATGATCCGGAATTCAGTCTCAGATGCTCAATCTTTATTAATGCCAGCATTTTTTGGTACTCTTATTGTATTACATCAACAATGGGAAGCTAAGAAAGCTATCCAAGCATTGCTATGGACTGGCTGGGAGATCCTCAAAGATTATCTGTCTCCGTGGAGGAAACATCTATCTGAAAACCCATCATCAATTATCCTGAGTGAACCAAAGAGGGGAGCCAAGGAGTCTAGATGGTATAATTCCAAATACCTACTGCATCATTTCTGTTGGTACCAGAATTTAGATAATATTCCAATTGAGTTAGTATGGTTTCTTTATGAGCTGTGGTATGAGATTCCAGATCATAAAAGGACAATACAGGGTCATGAAATCAAATTTGAACCATCACCACCAAATCGGCATATTGGCCATGAGATTCTAGGTTTTCTTGCAAAAAGGGGAGTTACCTCTCTATATAAGGATTTGGAGCCATATATGTAAGGGTGGAAGTGTATTGCATTGTACAATATGGGTATATCAGTATGACATTGGAAATTTAGGAAAAAGAGGATAGTCCTGAATCCCTTGTCTCTTTGGGTTTCCTTTTTCCTTGTGTTTTCTTTTACATCACTCTGTTTCAAATGTCTCTATCATTCC
>MWRL01014383.1:0-12824 GCA_002157085.1 Melampsora occidentalis | reverse complement strand
TTATCATCTGCATACTTTCTCTTTAGTACGTCCCATATCGCCTTTCCATTTCTTCTTTCTTCTTTTCCTAATTCACTCGCGATAGTGCCTATGTGTTCTTCATCCAAATACCTGGTGATTAGGGTGGCTGATTTCTTTGCTCTTTCTTCTTTTTTATCTTCTTCTTTATCAACTCCTAGAACATAGTCTAAGCAATTGATATTATCGAGTTCACCACTCATCATTACTTCCCAGACAAAGTAATTTTTGTCGGTAAGTAATAGTCTTCGGTGGCTAGTCTGGGCATCGGCTGTTTTTTCCATTCTATTGTTTTGTTGGGTTGGTTTTACTGTTTGTTGGTTTGATTGAGTACGATTGGTACTGATAATGTATTAAGGCGGTGAGGGTTACTAATTGTATTTTATAACGATAATAAGATAGGGAACAAATCTATTTACAAAGTATTGAACACGGCCTTATTTATAGGCAAACGTATTCGTGCGTGTGTCCACCATTTCTTCTCTCATAGCAATTCATGACTATTCCTCCATTAGTCTTGCTATGCATTTTCCTTCGATTACTTATCTCAAAAGCATCTTTATTCTTTCTCTTACTCGGGACTATTCCCGAATAGTTTTCCTCCTCATGTACTATCATTTGTACATCTTCGTTCTCGAAAGCATTACATGTGCTTTCTCGAATCGCATCTCCAACAGTGAGAACCAGGAATAATCCTTCCCGGTAATATAATTGTGGATAAATGTGAGACAATCAGTTGCTAAGGATTTTACAAAACCATCCCCCCATGTGAGGCTTGACCACCCCCTTTGTGCTGTATTTCAATTCAAATTATTGCTGTATCCCATGTAGGGGGTGGTCTAGAAATATTATGCAAAGTATTGCTGGGAAACAGAGACTTGAGTGAGAGACAAACCTCAACAGACCTCCACTGCAGAATTCTCAAAACCTCATCAAGTGCAACCTGGAAAAGTCATGGAATTGCTACAATGGATGACGCCCTTTGTTGTCTCAAGAACCACTGGGTTTGTGGGCTAATCACGATAACCTGTACGTCAGTTGCTAGGAGGAAGTGTTGTCAAGCTCATAATGAGTTGTATCCTCCTACAAACAGAGCTCAAGTTATGTTGGAGGTTTTCCAAAGTAATCATCTTTCAATTTCCTACAATAGTTCTTGGAGTTGTCCATTGTTTCTCCTCCTCCTCATACTGTGTGTTGCTCTTGATAGACTATGTCATTGAAATACCATCACCAGTGATTTGAAAGAGAGATACATACTACCTTGCGTGTGATCAAGAAGCAGCTACATAAGTGTTAAGTTTGCAAATCATCCCTTAGACAATGACGTTGCAATAAATCAAATAATTACCAAAAGCTCTAATGTTCACATAAAGATCTAAAGATCACAGACCTGCTAGAGCTCCTGAATTTTCCTTTTTGGTATTATTACAAATGTATTTATTTTATATTTCACTTTGTATTTCTTCTTAAATATTGTGACGAATTGCTCTAAAGAAGATGTTGGGACCCACTCATCATATTTCTTCTATAATTCATTATTTCATTCTTATATTTTAGTATTCATTCTATATCGTTGTTATTGTCTAAAATCCTTAGCAACTACTAGATAGATTACCACAACAAAAGGCTTGTTGATAGTTATCAAGCTCAGGAGGAGCTGGCGACCTAGCTATTGTATAAGGTAATTTTAGTTGATAAAACTCAGCATTGAAAACACAAAAACATATATTAACATTTCACTATTTAGACATAGTAGGAATGTCTGTTAAAATCCTGATTGGATTCTATATCACCAATTTCATACTTGTGTTGATCTTGTTCTAGGTACACATATTTTCTTACTATGTTTTCTTTTATTTAAATGTTTTTCTCAACTTTAACAAATTTCTTGTTCTAGTCTGTTACGTGTTTGTTGCTGCAATAAAGACTTGCGAGACCTTAATTTCCTTCAATAAGTGCTCTTTTGTCCCTTTGCATAAAAGGCTCAGCTATTTGGAAGATGTCCATTTGTAGCTGGCATACATATGCAACTGGTTATCCTGGTTAAAATTCACTTGAATTATGTACATAGACAGTTCCGGACCACCCCTTTCCATCCCATGTTTTTATTGTAATGTTATAGTTTTCTTTTCCCCAGCTAAAAGGGGGCAGTCAAGCCTCACAAGAGGGGGCTGGATTTAGTAAGGATGCCAATGCAAGGCCACCCCCTGGCTGTATTAGTTTGGTTCAAGTAGGCGTTTTACAGCCAATTTTACAAATTTGTAAATTGTTTGCTTCCTTGGAATGTTACATATAATTTTAAGGCCCCAAGCCAGCTCTAGAGGTAGCTCATGGTTTTACAATCCTTGATTGGGCTGTAAAGTTTTCTGAATAAAACAAATTAAAACAATGTCCCTTGTTTTGTTGCTGTGCCTTTCTTGTACCTTATTATTCCTGGATTCAACTTCTTTTTTCAAAGAAAGACAAGAAAAAGATCTGTTTTTTCCTTTGATGAAAAGAAAACAAGGTTAATTAATTCTTGTCCCTTTGTAACCGGCTTGTTACCAGATGAAAAAAATGTGTGGCTCTTGTCCCACCTTTTGCAAAAGAGCGGCCTTTGTTTGGGTAAGACAATGTGTCTTGCCTCATCCCAGTCTTTTGGTTTCATCTCCACCTTTTCAACCTCCAGAACGCACAACTCCAGACTTTTCAACTTTGGTGTCACCCTCCCCTCCGGTTCATTGGGCTTTGGGCAAAACTCCGCAAGATCTGGAGGGTACATCTGTATTGTATACCCAGAGGAGATGTAAGTTTTTTTCACTCTGTTTTCACAATTGGTTCCCTCTATTGATTGCAAGTGTGTGCTCATCTTCAAACAGTGCAAAATGTGTTCAGATTGATTTCATTCAAATCAATCTCCATTGATTGCACTCAGATCCGTCTCCATTGAGCCTGGTTGGGATACAAGGTGTTGCCAATGCCCAAACCGCTCCACTCCAAATAGCGGTTTCAAAGCGGTTTTGTGGTCCGCTATGACCTCCGCAGTCCATAGCGGAGCCTCCGCTTCAAAACCAAAAGGCCAAAATTTCCATAGCAGAGCAATCCCAACAAAATGGATTGATGTCTTGAGTCCAAAATATTGCAATATAGCGTGCAATATAGCAATTGCGGTTTCTCCGCTTCAAATCCTTTTATAGCACATCCCCAATTATGCTACAAACTATACTGTAGGGAACCACGGCTGTACATCATTGAAAATTCATACCCTAAACACTTCCCTAAACAATCTGTGTGATGCTCCGTACTTCACGGTTTACGGCACATGGCTGGGGATGCTCTCATGATATTGGTTGTTGCTTGGTGTTTCTTTTCAGTTATCATCTCATGAGTTTTGTTATTGGTTGTTTGAGTGTTGTTATTTTTAGTTGTAATTTGTTTGCTTTGAATGTTCCAAACCTCATCATTAATCATGTTTGTTGTTTCTTCCTTTCCCGTTTGTTATACTGGCCTTAATACTTGTGTCTTCATTTTGAAAGGAGCAGTTTTTCTGTCAAACCAAAACAAGCCCATTTTGACCAAAGGAGCAGGTACTAAGTAGAATTGCAATCAACCAAAGCAGAGCTGTCAACAAACTGCCTTCTCTTCAAAACACCCTTTTTATGAACCTTGGTCTGAATCTGACCTTTGCATATTTTGCAGTAATCACTTTCACCAATTCAACACAATCAATCACGTCAATCTCAATTTTGACTTCACAACTCCAATCATCAAACCTTGTATATTGATTCTCTAATCAAGACAAGCTATCAAGACCAATATCATTTCCTACACCTCTTAGACTCTTCTCATCATCCATTCCATCAAATTGGAAATCAAGTAAACCAAAGAATAAACCAAATCATTATAAACTTAAAACTCATCAAGGTGCATCCAAACAATTCTTTGTTGCAGGTTATGGTCAATTCAAACGAGTAAGTTCTTCCACATCATTCCATCAAACCAAAACCTGATCATCTTAATGATTCTTTTGGTAAAAGTCACAAGCAGTAAAAGAACATCTAATGACTGGTATATCACATTTGAAAATAAGAAAACTCAAACCAATGATTATAGTCAATAAAACTCATACAACTGAAGTAAGAAAAGTTTCACCTGATGCTGGAAAACATGGTGGGTTTAGAAAAGTTAATGAGATCAATTTGGTTTGGTGGGCAACAGATTGATTACAGCAGTCAGGAACTGCTTTGAAATTGGCTATCTTAAGAGCCAAAGCTTTTGAAAAGTTACGGATTTCTGAATGGGTCTTGCTTCTTGCTGCTGTTTCCCGCCATTTTGGGCAGAAGAAATCCTCTGCCCAAATGGGTTTTCTTGGAAAACTTCCACCCAGACACTCAAAATACAGCTAGGCGGAAAAATTCTTTTGAGTTATTCTGCCCAGGATAAAAAATTGAAAACTTTCCCATGGGCAAAAGAAATCCTTCACCCAACGGTATATTGACTGTCTGGGCAGAGCAATTGCTTTGCCCAGTGTGAAGAATCAAAGATAGACAACTGGTTGAAATAGATCCTCCACCCAGCTTTCTTCAAGTGTTGGATATATCTAAGATAAATGGTGAAAGCTGCTTGGATAATAGGTCTTCAATGGACTACTTCAAGCAATGGGATGATTGGGTTGATTTGCATCAGAAAAGAAGTACACAAATTAAAAAAGGCAGTTATTGATATTGCTGATGATTGAGATATTGTAATGATTTGGTTTTTGAATGAATTGAATGTGATGTCAAAACTTTTGGGCCCTTTAATATTTCTTTGTTCTTAAATTGATTCAACTGTCATGAATTTATTCCTGTGTTAAACCTTCTGAGCACTTGCATTGATCCGTGGTGCATGCATTTCTTCAGCTTATCTGTACATATTCACATTGCTTTCCTGAGCTGAAGAACTCTTCCGCCCAGACACTTGAAATACAGCTGGGCTGAGAGTGAGGTTGTGGGCGCGCCTAGACGTTTGAACACAGCCAAAATTTGGGGTTGGCGCGCCTTTTGGAAAATCACACCAGATCTCAGGAATCCTATGTCCTGTCACTAATATTGAAGTTGTTGACAACAGCAGTAGGACTTAGATACTCACTGTTGCAAACTTTTGATAATTTGTCTTGCTTTTATATGGCACCTTGGCGCGCCTACAAAAATAACAGCGCACCCACAACCTGAGCTGAGAGCATCTTCTATTGTCTTGGTAAATGGCCTGGGTATGGTATATTTTACCATACCAAGGGTCAAAATCCTCAATTGTGTCAAAAATACTGATTGGTACCTACTGAATCAGTGAAAAAATCTGTAGAGATCCAGTAAATTTACTGGACCTCTACCAATTTGGTATCTGCGGGAAAAACATTGTTCTCACCACTTGACTCTGTAGCAAGGCACTTTCTTTCCTACAATAGTGGATTTCCACAGTTCTGTACCAATTGATACTGTACCAAACAACTACATACCAAAATTTTACTGTAAATTTACTCAAACAATAGGAGATGCTCTGAGAATCTATTCTACCCATCTGTGTATTTTTCAGTTTTTAGTCCTGGGTAAAAATTAAAACTCTAATTCCCTAAATTCCAAAAAAGAAAACTAAACCAAAAAAATGATGAAAACACATAGATTTGATATATGGTATATATAAACTTATATATATATGAGCTACACATTTTTAATAGAATCTCCTTTTGATTTCAAAAAAATCCAAACTAGAACCGTAAACAAAAGACACCAAAAACCAAAAAAATAGTAATACAAAACTTCACTTAAAAAGACCCATATTCAAAAAAGTGAAAAAAAACAGATCCTTATTTCGAACTCTGAGCACGTCTTCGATTATTTTGATTAATAACTTCATTTCCATTTCCAAATTCCAAATTAATATTATTAGTAGTAGTAGGATGATTAAGTGATTTTTTTTCATCATCTTCAGTTTCTGTTCGGGTACGAGTTCTAGATCTAGTCTTACGTGGCGAAGTTATTCCTTTACTTATCCTTTCATTCTTTATATTATTATCGATTTCATTTTTCGAAACTCCAGATGAGTCACTTCGATTTGAATTACTTCTTTTGTTAGTCACATTGACAGGTTCAGGTGTGGTGGAAACGCCATTTTTTGTGTTAGTTGATCGCGATCGAAGGGTTCGTGTATTCGAATTTGAACTTAGTGGTGGCGAGTTGACTTTTCGTCTTGATGGTTTTTTATTGGTTTGCGGTTGATCTTCGCCTGCAGGCATATCATCTAGCTTCAAAGATGTATTGGAAGATACCGTATCTTCCCGACCATTAGCCTTGCACTTGTCATCGACTACTGGGCCGTCCGTTGTCGAAGGAAGTTGACCAGAGGTTTCTGCTTCCAGTGATATCGGAAAAGCGTTTTCGTTGATTACAATGATGAGTGAGTCTTGTGAAGATGCATCATCTGATTGATACTCTCCACCATCACCATCGCCTTGAGGTGTCGTCAGACTAGCTTCAGTAGGATTCACAGGATCTCTCCACGAGGTAAAAAGATTCTTCCAAGACATATCAAGATTAGGTAAGCTCAAACGTTGAATAGGAGCAAGAATCATTTCCCGTACACCAACTAATTGAGGTGCAAATGAACCTAATTCTGGAAACTTGAGACGTGGTGTTGCAGTCGTAAGATAAGCAGAAGAAGGAGCAGAGTGGGGTCTTTCAGTGATGCTTGAATTTTGTTTCAGATAAGGATGTGTGTTGATTGTATTGAGTGATAACCATTTCATCTCGTTGGCTAAGTCTGTTGGGTCTGCAGTCTTCTTGACATCATTGGTTCGATTCGTCAATCTTGATACATCAGCTGGTAAGGAATTTGCGCGTTGCCTTATGCCGTTGTTGCCACTGATACCAAGATTCAAGAATCGTTGCTTGATTTGTGAGATTATGGACTCATTTTGATCCGGCTGGTTGGTCATAGTGGCCATAGACAGATCATCGACGGTTGAACTATGGCCTCCGTTTGAATTGACTGCTGAACATTGTTGGTTTTGGAATGGGGGAATGGAATCTGAGGGTTGATCTGACAAAATCGTTAAATGAACATTTTAGCAGAGGGATCACAAAGCTTATGGAAGCATGTTTTCTAGTCATTTGAGATGTTGAAGATAACTCACCGCTGTGCAAACGTCGTGAAGCGTGATCACGGTTGGAAATGGGTACAGATAGCCTACTCGAAGCCCGCCTAGGACGACTTGAGTTAGAACTGTTACCAGGATCACTCGCTTTCCGACGTCGGTTACCCCTTGGCTTTAAAAATCATATGAATTTCACATCGAAAGAGCAATGGAACAGAAAGTAAACTCACTTTTGGTGCAAGATCTTTGTTTGGATCTTCAGGATTCACTTCAATTTTGGATTTTTTGCTACGAGGTTCTTTAGGTAATTCTTCAGGTAACTTGTCAAATTCAAGACAAAAGACGTCTTTATCAAACCTAACTTTTCGTTTACCCGATTCATCCAGTTCATACTCTCCTTCTCCATCCTCTTCAATCGGCTTGATGGGTTGTTGTCTTGTGGGACTACGCGAGAACGGTACTCCTAATGGAGTCAACGATCCACCTCGTTTGATTAGGAACGATCTTGGAGTTCTGATCAAGCGATGTGGGCTTTTTGATTCATTTTTCACATTGGTGGGTGGACTTTTGGTAAGTTTTGTTGGACTGGGTGTGAAGGCTGAACAAGAAGGACCAGGGGTCGAAGATCGTAAACTCCTTCGACGCTCTGCTCGCTGCTGGTGCTCATCTTCATCTGTGTAAGAGGGACTGAGGCTATTCAATTGAGTATTGTATTTGAGTGCCGCCCGAATTTGTGTCGCGCTGGGAGTAAATTGGAGGTTAGCAGCTCCAGGCTGAGTAGAAAAGCTCTGTAGCTCCTCGGGTGTGTAAGATTGCCGTCTAAAACTGCTTTTCAAGGGAAATTCGACAGTAGTTGGGCTAGGGGACCTAGATTGGCCACACCCTTCTTGACTTTCATATTCAGCTAAAAGTTTTGCATTTGGAGAGATAGACCGACGTGACTGAGGTGGAGAAAACCGGGTTGGCGACAAAAGAGACGTTGGGGAGATAGATACGCCAAGCGCGCGAACCGACTGAGCCTTGTCATTTGTGGAAGGAAACACGCGGCTTGCTTGGGTTGCCAAGTCATCAGAGGCTGATGATGAGGCTAGAGCCGTAGTCTGTAGAAAAATGTGACACATGAGGAACGATCACGTATGATTAGACAGCTTATGTGAAAACTCACTTGTAGTAAAGGTAGAGACCGGGGATCGGGCAGCGGATTTGGTGGAGATTTTTCGGTCTCAGTAGATGTAAGGTCTCGGTCGACCTCAGTGGTAGAGTTAAGTTCTGATTCCACCGCATCCTCGTCTGGGCTTCCGATATCTTCCTCTGCAGCTTGCTCATCGTCTTCTTCATCACTACTACTAAAGCCACTACAACCACCAATAGGCTCTGAGTGTTCAGGAGTTTGAGCCAGGTGTACTTCAACGGCTCGTTTGATGAGGATTTTTTGCAGCAAGCTTTTTCGGCGGGGGCGCATATCAGGGGGCGTAATAGGGCTGGTTGATTGGGGAGGATCAAATGCAGTCAGCCCTGGTGGGGGAGGCGATTGCGGCGAGGTAGATGTCGAAGCCTCAGGAGACTGAAAATATCAAGAATCAAAGTCGCATCAAGATACATCACTAGGTTTTTTTACAAATTTAGGGAGATAGACAATGTAAGGTGATCGGACAAGTAAACAAATCGGACTGACAGGAAGAAAGCGCGACGTTCTACGTCCTGGAGAAGCAGGAGAACGATAAGTCTGTTGAGGTTTGTTTTCATCCTCATCATCTCCTTGATCATCTTCACCGCTGGAGTCATCATCGAGTAGCGGTCCATTCACACGTACACGCTTTTGATTCACAGCCTCAGGGGAACGTCGGTAAGATCGTCTTCTGAAGGAGACATGAGTCATATCTGGATCACTTGAAGAGGGAGAGATAGGGGTAGGCTGCTCCTGATACGGCTGCTCCTTTTGTGATACAGGGGAGGTGGTTTCTATAGCCTTTAATTCTAAATTGGTGTGATTTTCAGATTGAGGTTGGGAGGCAAGTAATGGCCAGTTGAGCCTCGCATTAGATTTTTTCGGGGTGATGACTAATCTGAGCTGTTTATTAGGATCCGCGCATTGTCTTGATGGTTTGAGATCAGTGTGTGGTGCCTTGAGGATAGCCTGAGATGAACGAGGAGGGGTCTGCTCCAGCCTGAGTGAAGAGCGAGTGGGGAGACGTGATTGAGAATTCATTGGAGGTTCGTCGGATTCGGAATCAGATGATAGAGATGAGCTTCCAGATCTAGGACAGTCTAGAAGAAGTTCGTCCGTTGAATGAGGTAGGGATGATGTCGTATCGTTTGGGTTCAATATACCTATATGATCTTGATTATTTTCGCCTAAATTGAGGCTGGGGATTACAGTAGATGGTGTGAAGGTATTATTGATATCCACCGGATTGGAATTCTGATCTAGACTACTATCCTCATCCGAAGGCTGATTTGATTTCAATGTGTTTTGTCTGCACAATTCTCGACAACCGATCACTAGCTTCCGAGTCTCGGCGTCGGTCACTAAGTCCTGAAGGAGAAGTACGGTTAGTGATAGGCAGACTACGTCATGTAATGATCAAATTTGCTCAGATCTTCACGGGGGACTGGAAGTTTGATTGGTGAGTAGTTGATTAAGAGCAAAGGGCATACAAGGTTAAATAAATTCCAATCAATGTCGTGTAAATCCCAGCGTTGTTCAAATTTGAATGGCCACTGTGCCACGTAAAAGATATCACCGTCTTTAAGTTCGATCCAAGGGTGTTCTTCCAAGGGAGGCAGAGGGTTAGGTGGAGAAATGTGGCGGTCTTGTAGTTTAACACCCTGTGGGCCATGAACTTGAATTGAACCCTGAGTAAGAAGAGCAAGTCAAGAGTTACCCTCAAGGCAATTGTATAGAACTCATAGAGCCACGCACTACGTAATTGTTGGCGATGGCTAGTCTAAGATGAAGTGGAGCGCAATCTGGATGATCGAAGCGGATTGAAGTACGCGGTCCAGATCCGATAGCAGTACGAGTTCGACTTAGGACTGGGAATCTAACCCGAATCGAAGTGAGATCGGAAGAGTAAAGAACCAAATGACAAAGAGCTGGACCACATAGTTGCCAAGGATGAGGAGGTTGACTAGGTTGAAGTTGAATGGGTGTTGGTGTTGAAGTTGAAGTTGAAGTTGAAGTCATGATTGATTTTGAAATGGTAAAGAGAAACTTCAGTCAACTTAAATCCATCATGAACAGTCTCAAACTCAAATCACTCAATCTAAATTAAAACTACTTAACATCTAAACTTAAACTACTTAACAGCACTTCTCAGCACTTCTCAATCGAAATCCTATGTAGAAACAAGTCTTATCAAGATCACAGCTATTCGCACTTCACTTCCACTTCATCAAACATAAACACGAACTCAGTTTCATTCAATAAATAAAATCATTCCGTTGGTGCTTCAAGTTTTGATAACAAGTTAATCATCGAGCCTCACTCGAACAAATCCTCATTGTAATCAGCTTTCAGTTTGAATCTAATTCTCCAAACACGCATCCCAGAATTGAATTTTCACAAAATTCCTCAGCTCATCCAAAGAGTACACAAAATTGATTTGTTGAGAATTAATCCAAAAATCATGATTGGTTTTAAGATCAATATGGAATATGAATGGACTCTATCTACTCAAATAGATCCAAACTGTTACACTACAGAGAGCAATTCATTTGTCAAAGATAGCCTAGGTCTACAGGCTAATGTTGTGCGCCGGTGTCAAACATCGACAGCATTTTCCTTCAACCCCTTTGGGCGGTAAAGACCTATACATCTGAATGGTCGGCGGTTCACGAGACTGAGCTTGCAGTACACTCGCGCTCTTCAGAAGTGACAAGCAAGTGATTCTACACATGAAAGTGTAGTATCGTAAAGATTCGGGGATTCAGAATTCGTTGTGTAAACATGCCTCTGAAAAGCTATAAGGAATGTGTAGCCAAAGATCGATGGTGAGGAGATCAGGTCAAATCTATTGTGTTGGCAAAAAATACCAACAGAGGTGGGTGTTTTTGAGTTTAACAATGCATGCATTCGGTCGTGATTGGTGGCCCCCAGTTCTGCAAGACAATCACTTGACCTACGAATTTAAACTCCACTTGAAGAACAACAGTTGACATATTCCATGATTCACCAGGCCTGAGGCTACGCGGGAGTTTTTCTTATTCTACAACATTGGACCAGAGAAGTAGCGCTTTTCATGTTGAACAAACTATGTATGTCTATTCATTCCTTTACGTCCTAACTTTAAAGCCTTGATTCAGGAACAACAATGATGAATTCCACAATGTAAATGTACCCAGACCATTTCTATCGTGCCACGGCAGGGGAGGTTTTTACACCGTTCAAGAGTTCTCCCATTCTTTCAGTTACTTATGTTGTCGCAAGCTTTAATTATCTCTGCGAATCAGCCCAACATTCTATTTTTTCATCATTTCTTTCTCAAATCAGTAAGTGAGTAGCTAACAAAGACAAGAACCTGAAGGAAATATCTTCAGCCTTAAAGATATCTTGCATCGGTTTTCTCAAATACCATACAAACTTGCAACATCAATATCATATCCTCTTTGCGAAAACGCTCGCAACAGCATTCCCGGCGCTGGAGAACAATGAATTTCCGACCATACTCGTTCGTCATCAGGAAGGTTCCGGTGCTGATAGTATCAACTTCTCATAGCGACATTACCTTCTGTGTGTGATTCCGAAGCGGAACGCCAAGACACGTCAGGATGACGATGACGGGGTATATGTCTGAACTTCAAAGGCAGCATCGGGACTCGGGAGTAAGACTTGCGGATATCAAATAAGCTTCTTCAAATCACGCCGGCATGATCAGAGTGTCTGGGATCAGATATCCTTGCCTGGGGCTATGTGCGATTGTTCAGCTGTTGATTGTGTGGTCTCGGGCCAGGTAAGTGAATTCATGGGATTTGAGTTAGTTATGCCAGGGTTGTATGGGATTGTAGGAAGCCCAAGGGGTGTCATTAATGGAAGGCTCATCAGGTCTAAACCTTGGTACGCAACTCTGCTAAGCGAATTGAGGTGGAAGAGTGTCCTAGGATTTGGGAGAGGGAAGTTTAGGATAAAATAGTACGTGAAAATGCAGCTATCATTGTCTTGCTTGGATTGCAACGTCAGGAGACTATGGCGAGGACGAAAGCGATCGTCTACGCCTATTAAGATACCGGCTGGACATCAGTAATACGACCTGGGCTGAAACTGTGGATCAAGTAGATTGAGGAAGCCTCTCACATCGGATTAAGCGATCGCAGGGATACAATACAAGAGCCAAATGAAATGATCAATTCTCTTCTAACCTAACAAAGTCCCTCGCGAGTAGTCGAGCGAGGGACTTATGGGTTATCCACGATTTTTGGCGTGTGAGCAAGAAATATTTGGCTGGTGACTTTTTCAAGCGTCTATATCTCAATTTCTGACTGATAAATATCCCTTGGGCCCAAGAGAAGACCTAGGCGCCTACTTCTTCTACACGTACTGGTGCCTCTAACTCCCCGACTTCACATCTGGAAGGTATCAAAAATTTGTCTTGAAAAATTGGTTTTTCTGTAACATCCAAGTCAGCCTGCCGCGAGTCTTTGACAGCTGAGACAGCTTGGTCAGAAATTTGGTGGATTTTTGAAAACTTTACACCCT
>KZ144503.1:0-10021 GCA_002157085.1 Melampsora occidentalis | reverse complement strand
AACCTATCGTCCTATTCATTATAATATGAATGTATATTTTTAAAAAGGATTCTGCTAAAATCAGCCCCCCCTTGTGAGGTTTGACCGCCCCCTTTTGTACTGTATTCCAATTCAAAATTCCGCCTATCTCACGTAGGGGCGGTCTGGAGAAGTGATTGAGAAATAAAGGGGGCGGTCTCAAATATGGATCCTGTATTCACCAAAATTGACTGGGAAAAAAGGATCCGGAAGTAAATACAGGTGAGAGAAACCAACCTGCTACACCACCGGGTGGTTTGGCAGCCAAGCGGNCGGCCCTTCCGTCTGCGGTGGCGGGCCGTCCTCAGATCGACCTCACGTAGACCGCCCATCAAGAGAATTCCGAGGACGCCTTTTTCTGGCTGATGAGGCGGCACAAAGGCGCCTCACAGCGGAAATCACGTGGTGACGTCTGGTAAGGACCATGGCTACGGCTTGGCAACAGACAGCCGCCTTTTTGAAATGCTCCGTGAAACAGGTTGTATTGGCTCCAGTGGTCGAACAAAAGATATTTTCAATTGTGGGTAGGGGAATGAAAAGCGAAAGAAAACAATCGCTAACAATTTTTGATTGGGGTTAGGCGCATGAAACGCACAGTTCACAAAGTGAAAAGCACAGTTCAATAGCAATACAACTTTGGGTTGGAGGATACACAAAAAAGAACCAGTGAAAAGCACAGTCTGACCGTGATACAACATGGTTTTGGGGGGATAGGCCAATCATAAGCACAGTTCATATTGATGAATGAAAAGTACAATTGAACAGCGCGGCAAATTTTGTGCCAGACAGGAGACAACATAATAAAGAAAAAAGTAGAGCAAAACTGGGTGATTAGGCAACCAGGCGATTCTGAAGGGCTTGATGGCTGAGCTCAACCTTACTCGTGAGCCGCATTATCATCATCATCACCCATGGAATCTTCAACATCCTCATCAGTCGGAAGCGCAAAGTCGCAGCTTTCTTTAAGGTCTTCAAACATGTTTTTAAAGTTGAAGGCTTCTTTGTCCTGATCGTATACAATCTTGTAAAAACTGAACCAAATACCAGATTAGCCAAGTTACACGATTTCGATTGATAAAGAACTTACGCGGCAGTATAGTCGTCCCCCTTGGTGCGCAACCTGGCGAGTTGCTTGTCCACGCAGGCCCAAATAGAGCTTGAACCCCGGCCGTTTTGAATGATACGAACTGCTTCGCGTCGCTGGTGAAAGCAAGAGCAAGGTTTGTTTAATTCAAGTAAAGTTGAGAAGAGGAGAGATATGAATAGAAACAGACTAGATAAGCAAATCACGCGCGAGTGGGACCATCGGTATTGGCCCATAAAGTGTTGGCATCAGCGTGGGTGCCCGCGGTGCCCATTCTGTTTGCAACCTGTGAGTTAGAGAATACAAGTGTCAGCCAACAAGAAACCAAAACAGATCGGCGACAGGATTAAACTGACTCGGTGCCACAGCAACTTTAGGTTTGGCACTGGCGCGTCCAAGACAGCACCAGTCTTGGGATCGTGAATTCCCGTTAAAAGCTGGAATTGATGTCTTTGGTTAGATCAATTTTGAGAAACAGGGGGAGAATGAGGAAAGCGAGCGCACCAAGAGGTGAAGCTTTTCACGGGTGTGTTTGCAGACATTTTTGATATGAGTTGTCAACAGTCTGGTGCCCACGCTGTCTTGTATACCAAGGCTCCCTCCTGGAAGATGCAGTTGCTTCCACTCAATGGGTTGAGCATTAAGGTGGGCCTGGAGCATGAAAGCAGGGCACGATCAGATCAAGAAATGAAGCGGTGGTGTGATGTGAAGGTCAAAATCAGAGCTTACTCGAATCGTGCTGAAAAATGAATGAGCAAGCCAAACGCGATTCACTTCCAAGGCAGTGAACGACTCAAGTCCGGGTTCGACAATGACCCTGGTGGACAGGGAGACTATCAACTCCTGAGACAGAGGCAAAGAAGAAAGTCAGCATGAATGAATTGAATGATCTCAAACGACCGAGGAAAGATAGATCACTTACATGGAGTTCGGGAGAACAAACCCAGGCCACAGGCCCATTTCCGCTGGGGCCGTTAGATGGGGGCTCAGCCGCGATGTGGGTCTCAAGCATGCTTGAGACCTCATCAAGCTTCTCAGACATGCGGCCTACGGTATCAGCAAGCTTCGCAACGTGGAACAGCGTTTTAGCTTGGGCGACCGAGGTGGCAATGTGTTGTGCCGCCAAACCGTTGACCTAGCAACGAATGAAAGAGAAAGAAAAACAAAATACAAAGACAAGATGAGGAAGGCAAGTTGCAAAAGCCAGTAGAAAGTCAGTGTGTTGAGAATTGAGGGAACGTGAGAACATGAAAGTGTTTCGTTGAGATGCATACCTCGGCAAGGTATTGAGCATATTCGCGATGCTCTGGGTCCAACCCAGCCTTCATGGACATAGTCTCAAAAAAAGCCAATTCACCTCCACCCAAAGTGCGACGGGCGCTGGCTAAGGTGAAGTCAGTCGCGGTGGCCAACGGTTGATTGGTGGAAGCTGTGGGTGAACCCATCTCGCGTTCAATATTGTTACGAGCAGGACTAGAGGAACGAGCGTTAAATCTTCCTCGGTGAGAGGGAGATGAGGAACGTCCGTCGCGGGGACGGGTGGACGTGATTGGCAAGCGAGAAGCATTGCGGCGTAATAGTGAGTGATTGCTAAGATTTTGAATCTGAGCTCGCTGAGAAGACATGCTGATGGTGGGTGTGTTATAACGTTATAGGGGTCACTTTTTGAAGGTGAAGAAAGATTGAGTGAAGGACCAGACTGATTTCAGAACGAGATGAAACCTTGGGAGACAGACAGACTCTGCGAGAACGGCCGAGCTTTTGAAGTGGAAAAGCCAAGCCAACTGATGGGACACCTGGATGAGAAATCACACTCATCCAGCGACACCCATCCAATGGGTCTCGTCGCAATCAAAGCATGCCACCTTCAGACCGAGGAATTCTGCATCATTGTCGCCTTCTGGACCTTATTTAGCGCAAATGACAATCACAAAAATTGTCATTGCTAACCTGGTGATTTAATGACCCACCACCGGTCTGTCTGTCATCAACCTCTTCAAAACAAACTGATGGGCCAACAGAGCTCATCGCGCTAACCTCTGAAAATCAACCTGCATCTTTGTACCAGAAACAAAGTTTTTTTCCGCTTTCCAATGGCCATGTTTGCCTGTTGAAAAACCAAGGAAAAACTGAATGACCCATTGGCCCAGTACTAAAAGTGGAGGAAATTAATTGCCTTGCATCGATCCAGAGGGAACATGTGGTGTTGACAAGTCATACATTTTATTTGATTTCATTGGTCCACGTATTGGATAACAAAATCCTTTGGAAACAAAGCCGTTGGCAAAGTATTGCGGCTGCGTGGTGTGAGATACTGCGCAAGTCTCGTCAGGGACTTGTGTTTACTGAAGACGATGACAGTGTGAATTTCACAGTGTGTCTCACTGTGGGCTTTAATGGATCAGAGAGAAATGTTGTATTTCTCATATCTTAGTGAATCCAAGGTCATTTTCATCATGACCTTCATGCTTGCATTTTATTTTTGCATTGAACAACTCTTATTTTTGCATTGAACAACCCTTGTGAATGCGCTGGACACAAAAGATGTTACAAAAGTACAACTCTTCTTTGACCTAAGGCTAATCAGATGAGTTATCCCAATCAGTTTGGGGAGAAACTTCGCGCCGACCTCTTTTGGATGCCTTTCTCTTATTTGCCGGTCCTGTCGGAGGGCGCACTGGCGTATCCTTCCACGTTTGAATACCCCTGCCAATAGCATTGTTCCACTGATCAGAACTGACTGACGAGACTTGCACCTCAGACAACTCGCGATGCAACTCTGCCGAATAATGAGCCGCTGAATTCAAGATGAATGAATGCGACTCTGAATGACAAATGCTTGGCAGTGTGGCCCCCACTTCTCATCTTTCAATGCTCTGCCCGTTTGACTGTCCCACAGAACAATTGCCTCCGTGGCAATTGTGCTGCATATTCACAATGCACTGCACTTCCTAAAACATGGTCAATATGGTCAACAGAGCTGCAGTTGTCAAAGTGAGAGATGATTGTTACCTTCACTCGTATTTCCACCGTTTCTTTGGTCACTATGTACTCTTGCATGCCGTAAAAAGGTACAATTTGTCCACGGCGGCAGACCTTCAAAACTAGAACGGTATTTGAGGCTGACAACCCAGTGGGCTTCCACAACGAAGTTACTTGACCAATATTTTTATCCGCGTCTTGCAACTAAACAACAAAATTGAATGTCAGCAAAAAGCACTGACGTATTGGGTTTGGAAACCAAAGAAAATTACCACAAGAAAATCCCCCGTCTCAATCTTTTGACCATTTGGGAGAGTTACGCTGCTCAATTCTTGCAAAGATGCTTCTGCATGGTGTCCCAAACACTCAGGAAGAACACCTTGAGGTTCCTTTGACTCTGCAAAAAGCAATCAGGAGGAGATCAGCTGCCCCACCAAAAGCTTTTTGGGAATTGGCCAATACTCACTGCCAGATATATACAGTGACGTCTCCCCGTTGGAAGAGTGTGGACGCCTCAAGCCCAAAGACGCATACAACTGTGGGATTTGTTGTAAGAGACCTGTTAAGAGTGGGCCGCCTTTGACCCGAGCGCGCATTTCATTATCAAAGAAAGAAGATCCTGACAACAGAATACGCAAAAGGACCCTGTTGTTGAAATTGTTACCAATGTCTTTGCCCGGGCTGCCTTTGTTGGAGTGAACCGAAGCATTTCGCAAACTAAAGTTGAAGGCCTCGAATTTCTCACTGGCTAATAGGATGGCCGGCCCAAATCTCTGAATGCATTCTTTGAGGTGAACCAACATGTGGAACTTTGGTTTATTGACCCACTGAGCGGAGAGGCCAACCACTTGATGTAGAAACGAGTCAATACGTGCCTCTAACTCCTTGAGATAAACCTTCAGGTCGGTGATCTCGGATTGGAAGATGTAAGATGAAAGAAGGCATAATGACGTCCATAGATGCCGCTTTTCAGCTGAGAGGTGATCAAAAAGAACAAACGGGACCGTTTGTAGAACAGTCCTGAACTCCTTCCCCACCAAGCTGCGATTAAATTGAATGAGAGTCGTTGGGATTATGGGAGGAACATTTAGACCTTTGATTGAAAAACTTTTCCATCGTGCAAAAACGTCGTTAAATTTCTTTGAGACGTGCTTTAAGGAAAGCTCTTGCATGGTGTCTCAAAAGAGGTATTTGACAACGCCAAGTGAAACCACATGAAGGCTCTCAAAGGGTGTATCCTGATGACCGTCAAATCCTGATTGGCGCAATCATATTGTATCAATTCCATCAAATGATAATCGAGCAATACATTGGACCATGCGCACCTTCAAGCCTGAGCATTGGATTGAATAGATGTGATCCTTGCTCATCATTCAACTTTTTGAAGAGTTGTGCAACTTCTGTTGGTGTGAATTCATTATGAGCTGTTTGCATTTTCTTCAGGAAGTACTCGTTGACAGTATCCTTCTGTCCGTAGGCCCGAGCGGTAGCTTCAATCAAAGTCTTTGAATTGCTCTGTTGTGAAAGATCCCAGATCTCCTGGGTGCGTTGCTTCGTGATGTCCCATTTACGGGCTGGCAACTTAATCTGCCAAATCCAATCAGTTTTGGCGTGGGTGAGAACCTAGTCGATGAAATCAAGGGTACCCACTTTCTGTCCTACATCATTGCGTCCCAAAAAATCACATACATATTGATCGGCCTTCTTGTCTGCCTGGCGCGCCACTTGGAGGTCACATATGCGACACGGGGTGAGGGTGATGGCTGGGTTGGTTGTATTCGTAATCTCCGCGTGCATGGGTGAGTCACCCACATGACAGAGGATGACTGCCATGACTAACACTTCCTCGCCCAGGCAGTGGTCATATGCCAAAAGTCCGTTGGAACCAATGTCACTATTTAAATCATTGTCAACAAGAGGGTTTTAATAACATCTTGGAAGAAATTCAAATAAAAATGCAAATCTCACTTGACATTGTCGACTATTTCATCCAGTAAATCCAGAGCCGAAGCTGAGTTAGAAGTTGCCAAAAAGTGTATGTTGTACTCTTGGTTTGTCCATTCAGGAGCTAAACCAGCCAGAGTGAAATACACGCTCATGTGCTTATTGAACTTCTTTGACACGTTGCCAGAGGTGTCGTCGGAGTATAACGTGATGGGAACGTGTCTAATCACTTTCCCGTCAGCCTTTTCTCGCCATCTGTTCACCAGTGGTATAGAATACAAGTTGTAGCCGTGGAGTTCTGTATGTAATCATCATTCAGATTGTGGAGCGGGCAGAATTAGACCAAACAAACTTACAATACATGTTCCGACATATGCCACTTAGAAAAGTGGCATCCCCAACTGTAATTTCGTTGAAAGATCTCCATATGTCATTTACATCAATGGTATACAACTCTTCTGAATCAAAGCCACGCTCCTCTGGTAACAATATGTGGAGACGATTTGGGTCATTGTAGTGTGGTTGGAGATCCGCAGGGAGGCACTTTGCCATTGTCTTGCCATTTTGTTGATAAAAGAAAATGGGGACGACTAGTTGATGCGTTTGAAGCTGAACCGGCTCGTAGATATATATGTGTTTCTTCTTTGCTGAAACAACCATCTGAACTCGTAAAAGCGGGGAATAATCTTCTCGCCATTTCTTGCATTGGGAAAGCCTATTGATGGCTTCGTTGCTTGGAAGTTCTGGTAGAAAAACCAGGTGAGGAGCGACAAGCAGGTTCGCAAGTTCCTACAAATCAAGAAGCTCAGAACACATCGAGCCAAAAACAGTATAAGAAACTAACACTTACATTTTTTAAGATGTTCTTCACATCCAGTCCAAACAACGGCGTGCCCGAAGGACTCAGCCTCTCAATGAGATTGATTCCCATTTGCCTCTTCAATCGAATGCTCAAATCCCTTAAAGATTTCCACGCGGGCAGGTTCACGCAGCAGATACGTAAAACCAAGCGTATCTTATCGTACTGAGATCGTGAGATGATGTTACGATTATTCCCTATTATTAATAGGGCAACCACTTGCTGTGACCGAAACCAACCATGAATGTTAATGTGTGTGATGGGAGGATTTGGACGCCTACAATTTTAGGTAATTGCTCACCTCCTTCCTTTTAAATGGATACCAACCGTTCAACTCTTCCGTATTCACAGTGGAATCTTCCTCTGTTTCCGGCTCGTCCTGGTCCTGTGCAAATTCGTCATCTTCTGCTTCCTCCAGGCCGGCAAGAGCTTCAAGAGCTTGCTTCAAGCTATTGAACTCCATCGGCGAATCAGACGCATCTGAGTCGGAGGATGCTCCATCATCGTCTTTCAGATTCAATAGAAAACTGCGAAGCTCGGTGAGTGGCGAAAGTGGGGTAATGGGGGATTGTGGTGGCGAGGGTGACTGTGGATGACCATGACCAGGTGGTGTCACCGGGTGCAAAAACGGACTGAGTTGTCGGCCTGTCGTGCTGTGGAGCCCTGGGAGCAACTCTTGATGCGCTTGCTGTTGTTCGATGAGACGGGATATGGCGCTTTTATGAGACATTCCTGAGATGTGTTGCGAATAATCCTTCATTGGCCGGCCACAGCAAACTTGACATCGGAACTTTGAGTCATGTGGGTGGAATGTGATATCTAAACAATGTGTGAGTCAACATGAGTTTGACGGAATTATTACAGTACAGAAAGACTTACGACGGTCAGGGATAGGGAGCAGTGTGGCTATATTAACCATTGCTGAGGAGGAAGTGGCCTGCAAAGTTTGTGGTGTGCGTTGTTGAGTGAGAAGGGCGTCCAAAGACAGCGGGGGGTTGAGCACTGTCGGGCGAGTTTTGGGCCACTATCCGGAGGCTTACAAGGGCCTGTAAGTCAGCTACCAGTGATCAGGTCCGTGGCGTCTCACGGGCGGATCTTTAGCCGGGACTGTCGGCCGGAGGGCTCCTTCTGGGCTCGACCAAATTTGGACTCGATGAGGCCATTTTGGGGCACAGAACCACCCGGTGGTGTACAAACTTGCTCAGTTGCTCCGCTCCGCAATGAGAGTTTTGGAAAAACTTGGTGTGGTGGATTGGAGCAGATTACCTGAAACTCAAACCTTCATACCACAGCTTTGCCAGTCCTCCATGTGCCACAACGCTCTGCAATGCACCCACCAGCACCTCTCAGCATGCTGGATATCCAGGCCAACTGTGATCAAAGTTTCCAACAAGCCTCACATAGAAACCTTCCTCCAGAATATCCATCCTATAACCCGTGTATCCAATCCTTTCAACAGTTTGCCCCGCATCCACCAGCCAGCTACAATACAGATAGGTCTTCATCTCATAACTCGTATAATCACTACTTCCAACCAGTTGCACCACGTCAACACCATACAAATAGGGCTTCTCTGGGTCACACCACCTACCAAAGTCCTAATGTGTACTATCAAATTCAAGCTTCAACCCATCAAGTTCCTCATCCTAATGTAAACTATCAAATTCAAGCTTTGACCCATCAAGTTCTTCATCCCAATGTGAACTATCAAATTCAAGCTTTAACTCATCAAGTTCCTAATCCATCAAATTATGTGTTTTTAGTTCCAAACTTGGCACAAGCACCTTATTCACCAATAAACTTGTCACAGCCTTTGCAACCTGAACTATTCAACGATTCTGGGCTGTCATCCGTTACTTACCCCTCTGCGGCTCCAGCTTACACTCAGGTGCGGCCACTAAATCCATCAGCACCTCAGTTCTACCCACAGAATCAACTTCTTTCTCACCGGGTCACAGCTCAATTAGATCAGTCAGGGAACTTGTTTGAATATTGCCAAGAGTCTCTTCTGCCAAATCCCCCGTCTCAGGCCTCAGTCACCCAGTTTGAAGATCTTGATCAGGACGCTGAAGGGGACACAGACTCAGAGACTTACAAATTGGGAAACAAAGCTGAAGATCAAACACAAGCATGCAACAACCAAGATGATGAGGATATTGAGATCACTAAAAATGAAGAAGGTCCAGTTGCCGATGAAATATTTCCAAGGGACAATGATTGGCCTTCTGAAGGTGAGTTTCTGCCTCTGTTGCCTCATATATACACTATACATACCCCAACGGACTGCATGTATGATGGGTGCTCCTCCTGTGCGATTATGCCACCCTCCAATTGCTGGAAAGCAGTTTCAGTCCATGCAGCATAGCTTGATGTATATAAAAACTGCTGCACGACATCAGGGCTATGGACTAGCAGTCACAAGTCACAAGACTAAGAGAAGCAAAACAGTCCGGATCTACCTTGCATGCTCTCGAGCTGGAACACACCAATCTAAAGCCACAGTTTGAAAAACATTGACTATCAGGACCAAATGTCAGTTTGGGGTCTCGCTGAAATTCTGGAAAAGTACGCAGACATGGCGTGTTACATTAGGGCAGTTCAAGTTTGAATTTTAAGGCCCATTTTACGTTTTACAACATGATTGTTGTCCTTAAAATTAATCGTATAATTTAAGACCTGCGAGCCATCTCTAGAGGTGGCTCACTGATTTATAAATTATAAGTTGTCTTATAATATTATAAGTCTTCTGGCTCAAACACAAAAAAACGGGTGAGAGCAGGTGGTACAAGGACAGAGGT
The DNA here is from genome assembly GCA_002157085.1 of Melampsora occidentalis. Taxonomy (NCBI): domain Eukaryota; kingdom Fungi; phylum Basidiomycota; class Pucciniomycetes; order Pucciniales; family Melampsoraceae; genus Melampsora; species Melampsora occidentalis. The sequence goes on along the minus strand of KZ144503.1, from coordinate 336 downwards.
GCAAAAAAAAAGCGTACCTTGGTTTCACCGGTCAAAAAAAAAAAAAAGTCGGTGTACCTTGGTTTCACCAGCTCTCACACGCTTTGCCCTGATTTCACCCACTGTATCACCAATTTCTCCTAGATCGTCCATCATCTATCTTCTCCATTGTCCATCTCATCCTCAACTTTTTATTCTCATCCACATCATCCTCAACTTCTCATCTGCTCAATCACCCCATCTCATCCATCACTCAACTATTTACTTCCTTTTAAAAGCAAGATTCATTTGTTTCAAATCATAACTTCATCTTCATTTGACCTCGATCAACTTCAAAATCACCCATTCAAATCAAAA
>MWRL01014214.1:0-10329 GCA_002157085.1 Melampsora occidentalis | reverse complement strand
TCATGAAGCCGTGGTAGTCTCTGGCCTACCAGAGCCTAGTAGCTGGGGGCTGTGAATGGGGCTAACAAATGCGCCTGCAACTCATCAGCAAAGATGTGAAGAGGCATTAGGGGATTTGGTAAATAGAATTTGTGTTGTTTATATAGATGATATTGTAGTGTTTTCACAGTCAGTAGAGAAGCATGAGAGGCACTTGAAGTTAGTTATGGAGCGGTTGAAAGCGGCAAAATTATTTTGTTCAATCAAGAAAACTAAATTATTTCAAAAGAGAATCAAATTTTTGGGACATAATATTAGTAGTGAGGGGATATGTGCAGACGATGAGAAGGTGGAGAAGGTAGCAAGTTGGAAGACACCAAAGACGGCTAAACAATTGAAGGAATTTCTGGGTACCGTTCAATGGATGAAAAAATTCATCGATGGACTAGCACAATATGCTGGGCAATTATCGCCTCTAACAAGTAGCAAGAAGGCCGCTAGTCCTTTTCAGTGGGGGGAGAAAGAACAAAGGGCCTTTGACAACATTAAGCGGATTATCACAACACTACCAGCTCTGAAAAACATCGACTTTAACTTGGATGAACCGATTTGGCTGTTTAGCGACGCTAGTGGTCATGCATTAGGGGCTGCTTTGTTTCAAGGGAAAGACTGGGAGACTTCATCACCACTAGCCTATGAAAGTCGACAGATGACAGCTGCAGAGAGAAATTATCCCGTACACGAGCAAGAATTATTGGCAGTAATCAATGCTTTGAACAAATGGAAAATGCTATTATTGGGAATGCGTGTGAATGTGATGTCTGACCATCATTCACTTACACAATTGCTGAGTCAACGTAACTCGAGTCGACGGCAAGCCCGATGGCTAGAGACACTCTCGCAGTTTGATCTTGATTTCAAATACATCAAGGGTTTGGACAACAGTGTTGCCGATGCGCTATCTCGAATCAAGGATGTTGCCTTAGTAGAGGTAGAGCATCAACTTGCACCATTGCTAATCCAGCGCCTCAAAGATGGATATAATGAGGACACCTTCTGTAAACGACTGGGGAAAGTTTTACCGTTAAGAAAGAACTGTGTTTGGAAGGATGGGTTGATGTACTTGGACGGCCGACTCGTGGTTCCTGCGACAGAGGGTTTACGTACGGAACTGATTCATACAACTCATGAGGCAATTGGTCACTTAGGCGTGTTGAAAACTGCAGAAAGATTAAGGAGAGAGTTTTACTGGCCGAATCTGGCAAATGAGGTGGATGAGTTCGTCAAGCGATGTGACAGCTGCCAGCGCAACAAAGCGAGGACTACCAAACTACCGGGTCGATTGCAAAGCACTGATGTGCCAAAACGGCCCATGTCGGATATAGCGTTAGATTTTGTTGGCCTGTTTCCAAAGATTCAAAATTATGACATGCTTCTCACGTGCACGTGCCGATTAACGGGGTTCACGCGCCTAATTCCTGCCAATTCAAAGGACACAGCAGAGAAAACCGCTAGCCGATTGTACTCTAGTTGGCTGTCAATTTTTGGAACACCGTGCTCAATGATAGGTGATCGAGACAAGGCGTGGACCTCGCGGTTTTGGCAAGAACTACAATCTCTCTTGGGCATGAATGTTCACCTTACCACGGCGTATCATCCGCAAGCAGACGGCCGGGCTGAACGTACAAACAAGACTGTCGGACAAATCCTACGACATGCGGTGAAGGAGAAGCACGGCAAGTGGTTACAAGCACTCCCGGCTGCGGAATATGCCATCAATTCAGCTGTCAATGTGGCTACGGGAGTGTTGCCAATGAGATTTGTATTGGGTTTCTCACCGGCACTCTTCCCAGTTGGAGCTTCAGTCGAGGAAGTAGGGGAGGATGTGAAGGAGTGGATTGAAAGTCGGCAAGGCGAGTGGGCGGAGTGGCGTGATAGGCTATGGGGTGCAAGGGTCAATCAAGCTATTGCTTATAATGCTCGACGGGGGTCAGATGTGACAATTGAGGTTGGTGACTGGGTGTTAATTGACACAAAGGATCGCCAGCAATTATTGAAGGGGCCCGTGGCAAAGCTTAGAGCCAGGTATGACGGACCGTATGAGGTGCTGGAGGTGTTGAATGATGGACGTGATGTGCGAGTGAAGTTAGGAGATGGCGATAGAAGTCACGATGTGTTTCACCAGTCAAAACTACGACGTTATAACTCCGAGGAATTGGACGAGGAGGCATAGGGAGGGGCTAGTACTCTTTGGCACAGAAGTACGTTTTTCTCCTTCGTATGCACCGCCTAGTGGGATTCTACCGTTGTAAAAGCAAAACCTCGGCCACGCTGTGAGCACAACATTTTGGCTGGTTTCTTTTCTTAGGTGAATTCCGGAGGGCGCGTTACTGGAGCGGTTGTGTTGTTTTGGTTTCTGTTTTTCCTTTTTTATTTTCTATTTTTTATTTTCTCTTGTTTCTATTAGTTTCTGTTTACATCTGTTTGATTTTATAGATAATTTTTGTTTGTTTTCTTTGGTGGAATTTTTTGTGGAGGGGGCTTTCTTTTTAGGTGGGGAGGATGTAAGATGTTACACACTTACAGGTGTATATATCAAGGGCGTGACAGGTGGAGGGATTTACTCAGATCATTAAGGGCGCTAGTGTTATTCTATTTCTCTTTCTTTTCCTCATCTATTCGTTTCATTGTTATCTTCAGTAGTTCTTCATTGTATCGGGTTGTTCTTATTTCTGATGCTTTCTTGAGCTAGGTACGAGTTCTCTTTCTTTTTCCTGATCTATTCGTTTCATTGTTATCTTCAGTAGTTCTTCATTGTATCGGGTTGTTCTTATTTCTGATGCTTTCTTGAGCTAGGCCTAGCCTTTACGCAAATTCAGCTTTGGTTATAGATACTCTTGGCTCTGCCATCGTGCCATTCAGTGTAGTTCCTTATAGGAACTTCCATATGTGTATAAGTGAAACACAAGCCAACAAGATATGTATGATCCTTGACAAGTTATACACAAGAAGGATATGTAAGTTGATCATCCTCAACACACACAAATCAAGATCGGATTAGCTCTCCGATCGATGCGAATGACCATCTTCCCCACCAATAAATAAATCACCGTCGTATTAATACTAACACTAAAGCAATTTTCCTCACAAATCTTCACTAATTTGGTTTTCATCAATTCGAGTGATACACACCAATCTTCTTGATGAAAGATCACTGGTAATCGATCTGACCCAAGTTCACTAAACGTCTTGAATAATTCGTGATAAAAGTATGCTTCGATTAGTTTATTTGGTGTCAAGGTCGTGTCCACTTGGGTCGGATATGATTTGATGAGTTGGTCAAGAGCTTCACTAGATTCGATTCAAGTTAGGTACAACTCGAATCAAACTTCTGATAAGGTGAAATACAGAGAAGTATACGAGAGGGGTGAAGAGAAAAACAGGTAGAGATACGAACGTTGTTTGTTGATAGTCAAGTGTTCCTTCGGCTTTTTCTAGGGCTGTTTGAAGCTCTGGATTAGCAACTTTAAGCGAATCCAACAATGTATTCGACTTCCAAAACGAATTAGTCAAGCGTGAAAGAACAGCCAGTCTTGAATCCGGCAAAGATGTCATGGGTACTGTTGTCATGGGTTGTGAGGGTGGACTCGAGATTTCGATCGGCTTCTTGGATTCAGCCAAAGGAGAGTGAGATTGATGATCGGTTGGGTGTTCAGAAGGCTCGGATTTGGGTACGGTCAGAGGAGATGTTAACAAGAGTTCTTGGTGTTTCTTTGGGGAATCACTCAATTGAACTTGTTGTAATTTCGAATCATAAGCCGTACGGCTCTTAAGTTTAGTTAAACTTTGTTGCAATCGTTTGTGGGTTGTAGTCTGAGGTGTGGGTGTATTAGGTAGATGAGTCTCATCTTCATAATCAGATACTCCTGCTGCTTGACTACTAGAAGGAAGTTTTGGACTTTTGGCTCGTTGAATGATCCGACGGGTTAATTCTGTTCTAGAGATGAATGGATCATGAGGATCTGTAGAGGTGGAAGTTGAGGGGATCGGTTTCTTGGGCGTCTTTCGCTTCTTAGGCGAGTTTGAATTTGCCTCGATTTGAGCGATTTGTTCTGCTAGTTGACGAGACTGGGAGGAAAATTTAAACGCATCTTTTCAATAAATTTTGGAAAAAAGCCAAGCGAGCATACCAAGAGAGAACTTCCACACCTTTGCTCGTTGCTCATCTCTCAAGTCAGTCAAGGCCAAAATCTCGAGTGATTCCCTTTGGATGGTTTCTTTCATGCTTGCTGAAGCTTTTGGTTTCGTTTTGACACGTGGTTTTGTGGGTAAAGCAGCTGGCGGTGGAAGCTGGAGATGCGAGAAAGAAGAATGAGACAGCTATGAGTTAGCTTCATACTGAAGTCTTTATGGTCAGATAGCTGTCATCACCGAGAATGGGCTGGCGAACCTTGAGTTGCTCTTGTAATCCTGCGATCGAAGATTCCAAAGTGTTGAGTTGTCTGATCAGAGAATTAACGTGATCTTCTAGTCTAGGCGAAGGACTGGTGTCATGATCGCAAAAGAAAGTGTGAAAACTTATTCAGCTGAGGAGGATGAAGATGTTTGATTGAGAGATAAATGATGATAGAGTGTTTGACTGACTAAATCTCAAGCAAACTCTGAATAGCCATAAGCGAACTCCTTGTAGCAGCCACATCCCCAGCCTCACGTTGTCCTTTTAGTTTGCCTGAAGTAGGTTTGGAAGCATTAGCCAATTCTTGAAGAGTCGCATCTAAGACAGCTTGATAAGGAGCCGGTTTATGATCATCAACTTGAAATAAAGATATTTCATTTTGATCCGCTTCTCTTAGATAATTAAGTTCGAATTCATCTGTGATTGATAAAACTGCATCTGGTAATGAGGTTCTGATGGTGAAGTTTAGGTTACGGGTTTGACTTAATGCTGTTGATAATTTATAGATTGATTCTTCTACGCTTGATCCCATTATTATGTAGACGATGACTTTACTTTCTTTGTTGACTGACTGGTTGATTGATTTCTGATTTCTGATTTCGATCTTGACTCTTGACTGTCAGACTTTGTCACAACTCAACTCGATTTCAAAAATGTTCAACTCACTTAACACCTGGATCGGATACTTCCCCGACCGGGCAACCGATGATCATGAGTTTGAACACATTCCAAATTGCAATTCATCCTTCACTCATGCTACATACATACTCTCCCTTCAATGCCAATCTTATCAAAGTAAGGTCTCTGGTATTTTGCATCATTCAAAAAGAAAATTTGATTAAAATTTATTCTACATATATGGTCTATGAGATCTTTGAATTTGATTGAATTTGATTTCAAGTTTTGGATCTATTTGTTTGTCCATTTACTGGCCGGCCAGGTTGAATGTATTATGTATCAATCAAGCATTACCAGTTAATGATGTCAAAAGAAGATATGTATTTCCTTTAATAGAAATTCTTAATTTCCATGATGAGAGTTACTTAGTGTTCTGTTAGGAAGCGTTTGAATGACAGACTGGTGTTTGTGGTGCCAGTGGATGGTTGAATGGGTAATTAACTGACCATGAGCTGCAGCATGGATTGAAGATGTAAGTTTTTTTCGATTTATAGACGGTTAAGCTAGTCAAAGTGAGTAGAATAGGTTTGAGTGGTTAAGAATCGTGATAAAATGTACTTTTAAAGCAAGTATTTTGATACTTGAGCATGATGACCTGAAGAGGGATGAAGCGGAGTTCAGGAAAGTATAATCTTATAGAATGATGGTCAAGAAGGAAAGGTCATGAAACTCGGATGTTTGAATACCAAAAGAATGAGATACCTATATGTGATCGCAAAGGTCAAGAGCACAGGAATGCTGTTAGGACGCGACGCGACTGGCTTTCTGATCTTCCGATTTAGCGACGATACACAGTAGCAAGTAGCCATCTTTGACCTATTCCGGTTACTAGAAGCGTTCCGATTCGCTCCTAGTTACCATGGGCAGATGAGAATGGAAAGATTGATTGAAAGATAAGTAGTACTTACTTACATGGCTTGAGAAAGAGTGAATCTGATTTGATTTTGATTGTGATTTTGATTTGATTTTGATTTGATTTGATTTGATTTGTAGTGAGTGAGTGAGTGTTAAGAATGAATGAGATGATAGAAGTGATAAGATAAGATATGATAGGATTGGATTGGATTGGATTGTTAAAAATTCGATTGTCATGACTATTGTTGAAGTAAGTATGTACAAGTAAGTTGTAGGTAATCAACCGATAACCACCATTTGATTTGATTTGATTATTTATTATTATTTGTTTAACAGTTGACAACCGTTTCATCACTTTCCCTTTTACCTTTCTACCTTTTACCTTTTACATTTCTCAGACTCCCTTTGTTAGTTTGTTTAAGTTTAATAATAATCAGATCTGGTATGACTGATTGACTGACTGACTGAATCAGAATATCCTTGATTATTATCTTTTACATTTGGATTGTACTCAGAACTCGATTTGATTTGTTGAGAATCGATCGATGTCGTTTACCAATTCAAATCATCATCATCATCATCATCATCATCAACTTCAACTTCAATTACTGATTCTCAATCCATTCCAACCACCACCACTACCACCACTACCATCCACAACATCATCATCATCATCATCCAACTCAATCAAATCAATGTCAAGATTAGCTCATTTAGGTCGTAGAAATTTAAAAGATAAATCAAAATCAACTAATCATCATCATCACCATCATCATCATCATCATTCATCTGGTTCATCAGTTCAAGTTTCTTCAAATTGGGCTCATACTTTGGCTGAACCATTACCTGAACCAACTCCAAGAATCTCAATTCATCATCGTTCAAAATCAGATCATCAAAAACTATCTCAACCTATCACTTCATCTTCTTCAACTACAACAACCACAACCACAAGATCAACTTCTTCTTCAATCTCTTCATCATCATCATCTACATCTCCTCATCAAAATCAAACTCAAACTCATACCTATCCAACTTCTTATTCATCAAAGTCAGTCACTCGGAATTCTGAAAGACAACAAACTATCTATGTTCGTAAGTTAAGATCATTTAAACTACTATCTATCTACTACTTTTCAACACATGAACTACATTCTAAAGCACTCTTGATCTCTTTAACAGCAGCTGGATTCGATCCATTCAATCCGAAATTATCTCAAAACGTCACTTCTCTTCCAACATACTCCAATAACTCAACTATACTACAAGCCAATCCAACTGGATTACCTACATGTGATTCACCCGCTTCATTTGAACAACCTCCAACCGTACAAAAGACTAGGACAGCTCTACTCAACATCTTACAAGATGGTTCTCAACATCCTCATGAAAAATCAATCTTTCAACGTCGTCCAAGTCTATCCAACACATCATCCAAATCAGGTCCTACTTCCTCAAGAAACTCTAGTGCTAGTCTTCGAAGACAGTCTACTTCTACCCCGATCATCGGTCTTAACCTCGGTCTAGATCCTCTCAATTCATTCGTCACTCATCCTCCAAGAGCTTCTTCATCTACCCTTTCTTCTTCAGTTGCCTCCTCACCTCTCTCAACTGCTCATATCACTCCTTTCAGTCATCTCCATCATCACTCTCATCCATTCAATGATCCTACTCTGGTCAACCTTCATGATGAACGAAGTTATCTGGCGAACAAATCCAATCGAGCCAGTGGATTATCCTTTGCTCATGATCAAAACCCTCGTTTCACTCGTAGGGCCTCTTCTGTCAATACACTCAGCTTCAATGAACCTCAAGATGATGTGTATGATGATTCACCTCGCTCTCGTAGACCTTCTGCACCCAACTTGACCTCACCCTTGCCTAGCGACTTGACTTTCAAGCTAAATCCGCCTATCAACAGTTCTACTCACTCAAGATCTTATACCGAGTTTGGAGCTAGCTTAGAAACATATCGGTTTGGTACTGCTCAGCTTTCTGATGATCTTCAATCGGCTACTCAAAGTGTTTCGAATGACCCATATCAGAAATCACAAGGCTTGACTCGTCCTACAAGATTTGACTATGATGATCAACGATATGAGAGTCCATCACCACATCCATGTCGGACCAGAAGACAATCTACACTGAAGAATGATCATCAGATTCCTCTTCCTGAGATCAATGACTTGTTTGTACCATTTGATAAGTCGGCTATTCTCTCTAACTCGAATCCATATAAGCCTCCATCACAGAGTGGTTCTACTGGGAGTGATCGTGAGGTAAGCCTCCATTTCTCATTGATGGCTTTTGTTTTTTGCGAATGTTGATCTCAATTCTTTCTTGGTGTGTGTTTAGAAGGACGCCCCACACTTTGTACGAGCACTTTCAACCGACATGTCACTCTATGCGCCATCAGTCAGTTCACTAGATTCATACTCCACATCACATCATCGATGTCGAACAGGATCATATTCGAGTGGTAGTACAAGATGTCCATTACTAGATCCGAATTGTCCAGATTCAAGACGAGCATCAGATGCAGGATCGATTATGCCCATGAGACCATTACCTACGATGATGCAATCTGATTTCTCACAACCATCACAACCGCATAGTATGTATAATTATTATAATCCAAGACCGAATGGGGTACATCATTCAGCACGACCCTTTGGATCACATAGAGCGAGTACGAGTAGTATGATGCCTTCAAGTTCAATGCTATCTTCTACTGGTTCATCATCTTCAAGTAATGGACTTCAAACAAGTGGTGGGAATGTATTCTTACCACTTCGTAGACGGTTCTTACCAAACCATTTGGATTCTCGAAATCCGAATTTAAAACCAAGAGTCGAGACTCAACTCCTAGGCGAATTATTGTTAGCATTAGAAGAGTATGTTGGAGCGTTTGGTAGGACGGTAAAGGTTTCAGGCTCTCATCGATTAGGAGCCAGTTCATCATCAGCTGCAGCTACAGTAGTTGTAGCTGTCACAGCGGCTACCGGATCTGATTCATCTGGATCGAATTTATTAGATTCGGTGGTAGATCTTGGAAGATTACCATCACCTTTGATCGAACTTGAACAAGATCCAATACCGATCTCTTTGGTTGATCATGAACCCACTATGATGACATCTAAATCGGGACTCAAGATCAGTCGAAGTCAATTAGCCGAAGTATGTGAAGAATTAGAATATGTGACGAGTGAAGTGGTAGATGTAGTACCGGCCTTTGGAGAGAAGTTGATGCAAGGACATTACGGACCATTAGCAGTCAGGTATCCGAGTACATCGAATTCACCACCCATCCCATCGAATCCTAATCAACTTGCATCCAATTCATTGAATTCATCAAATCCAAGGATGAGGTCTGCTATGGATCGGTTCATGGAATATGAACCTGGAGGAATCAAAGATGGATCGGATGGAGGAAACGGATGGTGGGCCGAAAGGTTATTGAGAGATTTGTTAGAAGGATTAGTTTCAGAATCGATTGTGTCAAATAGTCCGACTAGTCTTTTGATCTCCTCCTCGTCGTCGTCGTCGAATTCGAATCATAAATCTTCTTATCGGAATCCTAATAATCAATCGAATCGGAAAGATTTAAGTGGAGTTGAAGAAGTGGATGAAGGGGATGAGATTGATGAAGGTGTTGGAAGTTGTAATGGACTTCTTGGTGGTCATGGTGGTGGAAGTGGGAATGATGAGATCGATTCGGGACATCGGGAATTGTTGTTGGATGAAGGTAGGAAAAGATGGTTGGCTTATCAAGCTCATAAAGGTAGTAGATGATCCCAAACACCAAGAGGTGGTTGATCATCTGTGGGTTTTGTTTTGTGGTGTAAGTATGTAATATCACTCTGTTGAAAAAAAATGGTGTTTCTTTTTTGGATTACACATCCTTATAAATACTTAGAGTCAAATGTTGTTGAATACAAAATCAATTTCTAATTTTTTTTTCTTACAAGATGATCTTTGTATGTATGTATGTATGTATGGGTTGTTTTTTGTATACATTTCAATTGCATTCGTAAAAAAGATCTTTCATAAGATTTTCACATACATTTTTTCTTTTTTTTCTTTTGTAGCAGGTTTTTGGATTCTTTTTTACACTTTTTGATTTTTTTGATAATTTCTTAAAACATATAAGTACAGTCAAACCAGTTTGGCTTGTCAACTGGTGATTTGCAAAATTTATTTATTTTTTGATACAGACCAAATACAGCTTAATTATAAGCATATTGCTTCAATCGAGAAACTCAGTTGCCGGCCTGCCACTGAGGCTGTTGACCGTTCTGAACTATTCCATCCCCCAATCCGTTCTTCGATACCATTCCACTTCATCTCATTACATCGTTTCA
>MWRL01014204.1:0-32626 GCA_002157085.1 Melampsora occidentalis | reverse complement strand
AACTCCCACTTCAATTGCCATCGGACTATAATCCTCGAGAGCATTACGATGTAGAAATCAATCAAATCACTGCAAACATCAACCGACTTCCTCTTGGGGTAAATCAATTCCCTGGGGTAAATCAAAGCATGATATTCCCCTTGGGGGAATGGGCGGGGAATATCAATGAGATAATATAGTAGCAAAATGAGCAGGCTGAGGATGTGCAGTTTCAGGCATTAGGCTTGATCTGTACAGTGAAGAGCGCCAGGTTGTACATCCACAGGCAAAGATCAAAACACGAGTTTAGTCCAGATTGTTTGGTCAATTGGGTTATATTCAAACATGTAAATCTGAATTCTGCTCAGGTATTGTCAACAATGATGAAAAGTGCAATGTTTATCACTTTTGGAATGGATTCAGTTTCACATTTGGGAGTGTACATGTTCCTTCATGTTACAAATGACCACCTTAGTTATGAGTTTTTTGGTTGCACTGAATGGACCTAGTGTCAGGCAGGCATAGGTTTTAGTTCAGTAATATCAGCTTTACTGAGCTGTTGTGAGCATTAATAAAATGTTGATCATTACCAAGCTGCACAGTAGGTTTATTCTTTGGTTTAAGAGTGCATATTTTCATCATATTGTAAAAAACAAAAAAGCAGCATGGTATCCTCCAATGTGGCAGGAGTAAGTGGGTCCCAGAATTTTTTGAGCTGTACGGATTACATCAGCAGGTGTTCCTTGCTTGGTAGATATTAATTTGGTTCTGTATGCTAACTGAATACATTGTGCCATGACATGGTTGAGAATTTTGACAAAGTAGGCTTTCCCATGCAAGGACTTGTGACCATAAATCTCCAGTGTCAGAAAAGATATGCAGGTTGAAACCATCTGTTATGTATGCATACAAATAAGTTACATATGCAAGTTGAAAACATATGCTATGTATGTGTCACAGTGTCCACAGACACTACATATGTAGGTTGACACCATATTTTATTGATACATAGCCACAAGATGTGTAGGTTAGCTCTGTATGTTATATACACATAGCCACTACATATGTAGGCTGACACCATCTGCTATGTATACATAGTAACTACATATGTAGGTTAACTCCGTATGTTATGTACACATAGACACTACATCTGTAGACTGATACCATATGTAATGTATGCATACATAGAGATTTCACATCCAGGTTGAAGCCACATTTTATAGAACTTCAAAACTCTCCATCACCTGATAGGGGGAGATCACACAGGCTTCATATGATACTTAATATATATGTGAGGTCCTAGTGACCCATGTCTACTTATACAGTTGAAGAAGTCATTTGTTGAAGGGAATTGAGGGGTATACCTCCAATAGATCTGGTGGTCTTGAATAACTAATCTAGGTTTTTACAATCAATCTTTTGGGCTAACATTTTGTATCTTTACCAAGAAGTTAGTATTGTGTTTGTGTGTCTCTCTGAACTCAAATGTCCAAGCTCTCAGCCCCAAATTTCAGGCACCTACAACTGTAGAACCCAGGTTGGACTCAAGCCAAGCTTTGAAACTCATGAGGGTAGAGGAAGTTCTTGGTCTTTGTGTTGGAATAGATTTTCTTGGATTGTTTCATTCAGCTGTGCTCAGGCTTGAAAAGATCAGAAAAAGCCAAAAGTGCTTATTTGTAAGTTCTTGTACATGTCTGAGTCATCTTGAAGACACTGGAAAATTTGTAACCAAAATTGAGAAACAAAATCACATGATAATTTGTATCCTTCACATCAACCCCAGAGATACTAGCGGCTGAGGGACACCAGAGCAATAGTTTTCTTGTCAAGAAGATAATGTATCTCACCCTTTTCATAAACAATCCACGCACAGTGTGCAATAACTTCACTGAGGTTTGTCAGGTAAGGTTTACTTGACATTTCAAGGCGTAAGTGTGCCTGTAGATCTGGTTCACCAACCCGGCCAAATGGATTTGGCATATTTGGGTCAAGAGGTGCATAGTATCGTACCAAGAGCCAAGTTTCGGTAACAGGAGATTGGTGATTGATGGGGAATCGTTGATGAGTGAATATCTTGGTGATTCTTCCAAATAAATTCTCTCCATTCGAACGTGATACAACATGAACAACACTGTTTTTGGGGTTCTTCTCGTGAGTTTGGTAATTGACATCGTTGTGTATGATTCCAGTCTTGAAATGTGCCTGTGAGGAGACCGGGGAATAATTAATCCTGTCATCCAATGACATCTTGCACCACTCATCGGAAGATTTCCATTTTTGATCATCAGCATTGACTGCATTCAGCCGCAAAACTAGTTGATCTAAAGTGTCATTGTCCAAAGGTTGCGATGTATAGATGTTGTTTCCCTTGGAGCTAGATTTTTGTGGATCAAATATGCATTGGAGTTGACTTGCGTAAGGTCTCAAGATTGGAGGAAGTTTTTCTGTGTCTCGCAACAGAGCTGCTAAGTTTCCCATACGGCAGAAGTTCTTCACAAATGTGACTTCCATCTCACCTGTAATTGGCTCATTGTCAGTAATAATCATCAATGATGGAGAAAATTCAGAGACTTATACAGAATTCTGTTTTGCTTACCAAGATGGTTGTTATGTGCTGCCTTGAGGATTGACCCCATCAACCTCTCAAAGGGATACGACCACCAAGCTCGAACTGGTCCATATCTCTCGAGACAGTCCGCCAGGTGAATTGCCATGTGATGGTTTTGCACTAAGGAACAGTGAGGGAAAAGCTTTAAACACCCTTCAAGGTATGTATGTAGATGAGCTCGATATTTTGAGATACAATCGTAGGTCATGGAGCGCTTGAGAGCCAAGTTTGTCAAACACACCAAGTGAGAGAAGTTGTGCAGAAGAGCTGCATTTGACTGGCTTTGGCCTGTCCAAAAAACAGTCAAAATCAGAGGAAGCTGTACTGTAACCAGAGTTCGCCATTCATCAGCTTTGAGTTTCCCGTGACCTTGGTTACCCAGCTGCTTGATGGGACGAGAGATCCAAGTAGGAACATTTATTCTAGGTAATAACTTGTTGATTGACTGAACTAAGGTTAAATCAAACACAACATGATTTTTGGGAGGATGTGCATAGCTGCCATCCCAGCCATAGTATTGATTATCCAGTGGGTCGAAGAAATCATCACCTGAGGATGTGTCGTCTCCTAATTTTGCATTTGCTATAGATATGCCCACCTCATCTTCTGGTGGATTCTGGGTGGAGCGGTGTCGGATTCTAGTTCTAGAGCTGGAAACTAGATCCCGTATCTGAACTGCTGTCATTGGCTTGGGCGGCGGACTGTTCAGGACATCTTCCGACATTGCCCAAAACCTTGTGACGTGTCGAGCTAAAAGTCCTAAGATGATATTATGCATTGAGTCTATGATGTGATAGTCGGTTACACGCCAGTAGTCCAACTCAAGTATGACTGAATAACGAACATCGTGTTCTTTGAAGATAGCTTGACGTTCCTCAACTGTTTTGGCATCCCGAGCTTTAGTTGCCCAGGCCCTATGTTCCTCTGAATTACGCGGTATCCAGGTGCTTTGATCAATGTTGTTGATTTCGGATTTAGGAAGATAGCACAAGGAGCAGAAAGCTTCGGCGCTGTGGCCAGCTAGGCCAAGAGCTCGACGACATGCTGGTAAGTCAGCTATAAAGGTCAATAATGCTGCTCGAATCAGACGTCCATTGGGATATAGAGGTGTTTTTGATAAAAAGAGTCCTTTGCGCCAGATCTCTTTGAGATCAGAAATGACAGGAGCCAGAATCCAATTGAATTGTTCGAGAGCCGGTTCTTTGGGTCCAGGAGCAATCGCCGCAAGATACAGGTTTTCGGGTCGGAACCGGATGGCATAGGGTAATGTTAAGCATACCATTACTATAAAGGTATCTGTGGCACGATGCCCCTTACTCTTGTTTCCAAAAGGGTTGATTCCATCAGTAAACATCCCAAAAGTTAGATTTCCAGTCTTTGAAGTGAATTGAACTCCATCAGGCCCACAGAACTCCTTCCACGCTTTCGATTGATGGATATCATGGACATTCTCATTTCTATCAAAGGGTTTACAAGAGTCTAACAGTGATTTGTCGAGTTCTTCCTCCATAGAAGGCCGACAGATGAGATGAGAGATCCAGGAAATCAAGTCCTGAACAGCATATCGGCGGATAGGTAGAGAATTCGGTTTAAAGAGAGGCGCTGAGCAGACCTGACGCCCTTGCGGTATTTCTTGCTTCAATTCAAGTTCATTGTTTTGATACAGTCGGTCTAGAGTTCCTGGAACCTCGTCAGCCAGATGTAAACAGGTTGATGAGTTGTATTCCACTGGATAAAGTGCAAAACACTCTGGGCAACAGGTGTAGTACTCCAAGGAAGGTTCTATTTTCAGCCATCGTATCACAGTGTTGATTTTCTTTGGTAGATGACTCAATGCTATTTTTGTTGTGTATTCGATGGGCTGTTGTGTCTCCGCATGGCCAAATCCTGAAGAAGCGATATGAATTTCCATATTGTTTCGTTGTGCATGCAAGAGCCAGGATGATTTTTCGAGTGAGGTGTGATCAAATATCGCCAAGCAGGAGGCTATAAGACATGCATGGATAACTATTGGATTATCGCCTTCCAAGGTATGCTCCATCAAGTTGTCTGAAACAGTTTCAACGTGAATGAGTTAGTTTGGAGACCCAATCTTGCACAGGGTGGAGGTTTTGTATTAAGACTTACTTGTATCAAAAGTTAAGACATCTTCATCAGAGCATGAAGTAGTATGTGGTTCAGCGTTTGTTGGATTTCTTGAAGGGCCCTCTCCCAGATCTTCATGATTTGGGGTCCGTTCACCATGCAGATTATTATTGTCTTCGTCCTCTGATGGATCAAAGTGAATGGAACCATCCGAATCGTTTATGATATCATCGAGCGTTTCGATAATTTGTAATCTTTGATCATTTAGCTGGTGAGATTTGTAAGTGTCGTGTGAGACTTGCAAGCCAGGGACTTCGACTCCGTTGCAAAGATGTTTGAGCTTACTGCACGTAGAGCAGAGACAAAGATATGAGCGTATAGGTTTCATTGTAGGAAATTTAGTTGTTTTGTCTTGATAAGAGGTTGATAGGTTGCGTTTTGGGTGGGAACAACGCTACGAAATGATTGAATAAACGCCCAGAAGAATCAAAAATCGTTTTACTGCTTTGGTCCGGTCAAGACGGAATCCTGCAGCTGCGGGTTTCTTTCCTAACTCCAAACATAGACTTCCACAAACTTCCCCAAAAAGCATATAACACATTTTCCACAGCTCTTCAGGAATTGTGAGAGTCATAAAGTAATAGGCGGCATGGTTTGATAGGACTTCTAAGATTTCTGCGTTTGTCTAATGGGGAGAATAATACAAACAAAGGTAATCTGTCCTATCAACAGAAGGCTGGAATGTTCCCAAACCCGTAGTTGCTGGGAAGGAACTGTCTTCCCGGGCAAACAGTCAATTTCTTTCCATATCTCAAATTCAGAACTCCAACTAATTACTAATCAATTGACCGCAAAGCTTAGTACTGTATTAAGTAAATAAATGATTTTTTAGGATACAATCAAACGAACAAAGAATTATACCAGTCAACTAGAACAGTCAAACATCATAGTCTTAGAGAATGTATTACACAGCCGTAGGTAAAAGTCTTTTTGAGATCATATCCTTCACTGTCGATAGGATTGATTTGTTGATGATCTTTATATCCTCCCTTTGCCAGGGCTCAAGTTGTTCATAGTAGGCTTGTGATATACAATCTTTGTAAATCTCCTCAGGGGGTAGTAAATCACTGATGGGATTGTTGTAACTTCTTGTTCTTGTGCGGTGAGTATTTCCAGGTTGTGACTTGATAAAATTATTCCTGGTTCTTGCAGCATCGATTGATTCAAATATCATATCTAATTGGGCACTCCGCCATCTTACAATTCTCACCTTACAGTATTTCCGACCGTCTGCATCCTCATAGTCAGTTTCATCATCGCTGCAGCAATCTTGAACTACTTTGGCCAGAGGCCACAAGGATTTGTGGGACATGACATATGCAAGTCTCCCTTCCCTGACCTAAAAGTATATGGTTGATACAATAAGCTATAGCTCTTTGAAATGCAGCGCAAAAGCAACTTACACTAATAACTCGGGTTTTCTGAAGCCTCCTCTTATCCCGTGCTTGGAGTCTTTCTTGAGACCATTGACGCTGTTCACGGAAGCTACAGAGGTAGATTTAAGGGTCAGTGTATGGATAGAGAAGGATAAATCAATGAAGTTAAATCACTGACTTGCGAGCCCAGGTTCCTTTGATATGCGATACAATCAACTTCAAGATTTCCTTTGGTTCAAGTTCATCTGATGATATACCTGAGTATTCTCCTGACTGGACCAATTTTATAAGGATCACACTTGCCATCCGAAATAAAAACATATTTCCTGGCGAACCCAGCGACTCAGAGAAATCAGGGCGGAAAGATGTAACACCAACACTACGCATAACATCCCACATGATTTGAGTACTTCTCCTACTAGCTTGCTCTCCTCCTGGACCGTTGGTGTACGGAAAACTCGGATCGCCTGTTGATGAAGTTAAATCCTCTCTTGTTTCTGGAATGTTGTTCGATTTGTTGAGCAATTCATGAAACGAAATGTTGACCATCCAGCCTCTTTTTTCAGCTGGGGTTGCTCCGTTAGGAACCAGCTTCTGTTGTTTTTTCATTCCATACAAGGTCCTAATGAGATTTTTAATCAAAGTCTGTACAGAATGTGTATTAGTACAGAGAAGACTGATGTTCAAGATACTCAAATGGACAAAAACTCATGATGAGCTCACCCTGATTCTTGCTCCTCGGGGTGTGAGAGAAGGACTTGCTTTTTGCTTTTTCCGTTCTTGAGAACTAGGGAAGCTATCTTCTCTACTATCAGAAACAAACCTGTCTTCGTTGGATGCAGGTGGAGGGGTGTTGTTGATGTACGTGTCCATCATGTTGGTTAATACCTTTACTTGGTTCTTGATTTGCTTCGATTCTGTTGAATTTCCGGAACAAATCGAATTCAGAAGAAATATAGCCTTTCGTAAATCCTGGAGGCCACTTTGGGGATCTTCTGGGGTTCTGCTGGCGGATGGATTCTTCTTTGAATTCGATTCAGCTGGATTGGAATCTGGTGTGGTATGGGTATGCGATTTAGTAAGTTTCTCCCCAAAGAGGTCCCCTGCGTCCCATTCCTCTGAGGTATCCTCCTGGATCAGACCATTGACTTGATCAGGAGAGGAACCTGGATTACTACCTCCTTTACCTAAATTAAGATCAATCTCCTCCTCTTCCATCATATCATCGGTATCCAATGCTCGACCTTTTCCTTTCCACCGTCTTCTTACTGGGAGGGAATCTGACTCAGAATTCTCGTCTTCTGAATTTTGTTGGGATTCTTGGTGGATGGGACTGGGATTGTTATTGAAAGAATGACCTTCTTCTTCTGAGTGAATGTTATTGGAAGCAGATCGATTTTGGTGGATTCTTGTTGCAATTGGAGAAGTTCGAAAGTTTGATGACTCATGAAGGTCTGGAGTATCCTCGCTTGATTCTAGATATTCAGGTGAGATATAAAATTTCTTTTTGACTCGTGGGGGCAATTGGATATCTATTTCAGATGACGATAGGATTGGAGAAGGTATAGTTTTCCGCTGGGCACGTTTGATTTGAGACTTTCTAGTCTTTGAAGCGATAATATGATCCTGTGACTTTGGTTTCTTGGAAGTTGACTTGCTCTGAGATTTATTTCGTGCTTTCTTTGCGGATGTTGAAGGCTCAATATCCTCTTCATCCTCTTCAACGTCGCTTGTGGGGAGATAGCCGTCACTCTCACTATCGCTTTCTGAGTCTGAATAGATTTGGCGCTTTTTCTTTTTTGGAATTTCACTCGATACAATTGGCAAAACGGCTGGATGGGAGACTCTCAAACCATAGGGATTGGAGGCAGTTTTCGTGATTTTTTTCCGCAGTCGGCTTGGTCTAGGCCGTTCTGCTGCTGATACAAAGATCAGAGGTACACTCAGCCTTTGAGTCCATAGAGATGAGGGCTGAAGAGACTTACCTTCATTTTCGCTTCCGCTCTCATCATTCTGTTTCCGTCCTTCTCCAGTCATCTCCATATCCGATCCAGATTGGTCTGTTTCATCCTGGAATTCTTCCAAGGCTTCTTCGATTTGCCACTTTGTCTGTTTCTCACCATCATCTTCGGCTGTTTCGTGAATTGTGAAAGTTGTATGTTTCTCGGAGCCTGAGTCCATAAATGATACATCAGTATCATACAACAATATTCACCCAAAAGATAATTAATACACGAACAATGATTCGAGTGCTTTTTTGCCTTTACTCCAATGTCGGAATTGAGCTTTTTACCTGTGATGTGAGTAGATGTCTTTGCTTTCCCTTGATTCCTTTTGCTTCGTCTGGGGGGAGGGTCATAAAACCTCTGGTCTCTAGCGACTCTTTTTCTGACGGAATTGAACTCTGAACTTGCATCCTGGTCGGCAATTTTGGAACAGTCAGAAGCGATTGAAAGTCTGGCTGAAGCTCGGCGGGGTCTGACTGGTCCAGTTGACGGATTCTTCTGTTGGATTTCTGGATTAAGAGGGGCGCATCCGTTGGTGGAAAATCAGTTTTCCAAGTCTCTACGTTGAGAAAAGATTAAATTGGCAAAATCATACCTGGCTGCAAGGTAAAGAGATGGGTCTCCAGCGGAAGTGGAAGTTTCCTCTGAGCTCTGATTTTTACGGCTTTGACATCTGATTGTCTTCTAGGCCTCAAGGAACGAATATTTTCCACATCATGCTCATCATGGGGCGTAGCATGACCAGATTTTTTACGAGTCTTTGAGTGTTCGAATGTGTGTTGCTGGTTCAGGTGGCTGGAGGAACCTGTAATGCAATGCCCAATATGTAAGTTTCAGGTAGTAGGTGGGAATTCAAGCCTCACTCACCGCTTCCTACTTCAACAAATGGGGTGTCCTCTAGTTTGCGCTTGAAACTGACTGCTTTGGCTTGAGGCATGTTGAGTTGCGAATTGAAGGAGATGGTGATTATAAGGATTGTGAGTTCAAGAGATTAAGATATTAATTCAGTTTTTCTTTTTCAGGATTTTAGATACTGATCTAAATATGATAGGATATGGTATATAATCAGGGAGAATGATAAGAGCTGGCCAGGAGGTTTCAAAGGTGAAAATCGAGAGAATCCGGGTCTTGAAGAGATGGAGTTTCTTTTATTTCAGAAGAGATTCTCAGAATCAAGGAATTGGAGTCGGAAGAGTGAAAATAAAAGAAAAATCTAATCAACAATAAATGCAAGAGAAAGTTGAACGGGATCTCACAGAGATTCCACGTTATGATTTGAGTATTAGGAATCTCAATAACAATTATGAAGTAAGGTTAAAAATCGGTTTTGAGAAAGATCAAGAACTTGGAAGGGAAAGAGTAGTTTGTATTAAAGACAAAGATAATTAATAATCACTGCAAGAGGAAGTTAAACGTGATCTCACAGAGATTCTACGATGTGTTTTGAAGATTATGGAATTTTGATCAGGATTATGAAGTACGGGTAAAAGTTGGGTTTTGAGAAAGATCGAAAAACTGGAAAGGAAAGAGTAGTCTGTATTTAAGCAGATGAGTGAATTATTCAAGCTTCCCAGATCCTTTCATGATTCAAGCACAACCTGAACCGCTCAGAGCTGAACAGGACTCACCGCTCAAAGGCTTACTAGCCTTTGCCTTTCAATTTGGTTCTCCGCCTCAGTTTTTGCTCATCACTGAGCAAACAAAAACAAAGGGTTTTGAGGTAGGCTTTTCAAAGTGTCCGTTTGTAGTCTGCCCACTTATCATTAGGGAGAGGTGATTCAGCCATAGGAACGTTGAACAGTGGAAGTTTAACAATCGCTAGGCTGAACATCCATTGCTCAAGAGTATAAAACCAATACACTGAGGTGAGAACCATTATCAGAACAAGTTGAGACAAGGGAAACGAGAGAAGATGTTCATTTAGAATCTTCATGTTTCATGACCCCAAGATTTGAGAACAGGTGATGAGGGACTGAGCGGGCTTGAGATTCAAAAGTTCAAAGTGTTTCCTTGAAATCAGTTTGGAACCTTGAGGTAGACAAAACCTTGGGTAAGGGATTTGTAACAGGCAGTGGAAGGAAGTGAACTGGCCGAGGATTTGAAGCTAACTGAAATAGCCTTATACTGGGGGTGGAATGAATACAGCCGGAAATATACAAAGTCGGATCAGTCAAATTGACGGTTGCTGGGAGTGAACTGATTGAACCTTTGATAAAAAAACCGGTTTCTTCCTGAATTTGGAAGAGAAGAAGTTTAGGAAAGTGCTGAGGGAAGAGTTGTTTGCCCATGGAATCAGTTACCATCAAGATGAGGAGCAAGAAATCTAATGCTGCTTCAGACTGAAAATCTCGGCCGGGAAAAGTCTTCTTTGTACATAAGAACAGAAAATTAATTCCTAAAATCCACCTCCAGCGATTCATTCAATCAAGCCTACAAGTGAAGTCAAGTCATCCAATCAAACTTTGACAGCATATCAATCAATCTTCAAAGGATTCTCACAACACAATATAGTAGTCTAAACAAAAAAAATCAATATGATCAATAGTGTCAGGCAAAAATAAATCATTGTTTCCACCCAGACTGTCCTGATATGATCTAAAGGAGACCATTCGGGAGCTATCTCAAATAAATCAAGCAAATCATACATATATCTTGAGCTTATCCTACTTCGGAGTTGAGAGTACGTCCCAAACAGTATAGACACAAAAGGATCTGGAGCTAAATACCCCCACTGAAAAAAAAATTGAAAGCGAAATATTCGGTATAGCTTGGTCTAAGTCAAGAAGAGGTGGCCACAAAAGACAGCCAACAAAGCTACTATTGGGAATCCTCGTTGTTGGCTTCTTCTGCATCGAGTCTTTTTCTAGTTGCGTTTAAAATTTTTGGCAGATTCAAGTCAGAAAAAATACAAGCGTTGAGTTATAGAAAAGACTTACTGATTGGTGTTGAATGATAGAAAGACAGGCAACAAAGCTACTGTTATGAATCCTCATCGTTGGCTTCTTCTGCATCGAGTCTTTTTCTAGTTGCGTTCAAAATTTTGGACAGATTCAAGTCAGAAAAAATACAAGTGTTGAGTTATGGAAAAGACTTACTGATGGTGTTGAATGATAGCTGCAATCAATGCTCCATCTTCGACAATTCTGCTAAACTCTTCTTGCTGCGATGTCAATTCTTTTGTCGCAATCTTCAGTCTATCGTCAAGTTCTTTGTGTTGAAACGTTGTGATGCCGTAATCAAGTAACTCAAGCTGGATTTCTTCAACTAGTTGATATGTTTGTGTAAGTTCGAGAAGACTTTTCTGCATGCTAGCTTCGGTATTAGGGCGAACTCCTTCAATTCGACGAATCTCTTCTTGGTTTAAGAACTGGTAAGTTTCGGTGAACGTGGTGAGGTTTTGAGCGGCAATACGGAGCTGGCCAATTTCGAGGTAAGAAAAGCAGCAGGTGTTGAACATCTCCATTCGTGCAGAGTTAATATCATCTTTGGAGTCTACAACCTTGACATATTCTTGAATTTCTTCAGGTCGGGTCTTCAAATTAATTCGAAAGTATGTTGTGTCGGACTTGATGGGAGCAACTAATGTAGAAAGACGAAAGGCTACCATCTCGCTGAAGATCATTTGGAGAAGCTCGTGATCATCTTTGGCTTTTTCCGTGAAACTGAAGTGGGGATAAAAGGCTACAATCACATCTAAGAGTTGTCCAGAAGTTGCTTCACGTAAAAATGAATCAGAATCAATTCTAGGGGGAAAATCGTGGACAACATGTTCGAGGATATAGGTTGGTAGGAAGACACAAGTCTGAGTTGGATTCGACATGTTAAACTGAAGAAGGATGTTACAAATCAGAAGTAGGATGTATAAGGACTAATGGCTGAGCTTATGAAGGAGCACAAGAATAGCTAGTAGGATTTTTGAAGGGGTGAGGATAATGAGATAATTTTCACTGATTGGACTTGAAGGAAAGAAGTCGCCCAGACTTTTGCTTTGTGATGTATAAAATGTGATAAATTCCGGATCTACATTTATGAGCTTCTATCAGGCTCAAAGGATCAATGATGATGCCATGGATCTCCAAGTGGGGAGTATGATCAAAAAAAGGAGGCTCCTTCAATTATGTACTACCGTGAAACAATAAAGAATGAGATGGTTTCATCACTTCTTGTTTTGTGATTAATCTCCGAGAGTCAGATCTTGAGATCTTCGAAATCAGAGTTCTGTGTCAATGACAGTCTTATTTCTCGAATTTTCTTCCCTACGGACCAGAATTCCAATTCCATAAATGAAAGAGAAGATACGCAAAGCAGTCAAGATATTAGAATTATTTAATGTTCAAACCAGGGACAAAGGAATTTGGAAGATGCGGAGAAGAAGTGGGAATATGATCTACAGAGGATCGGCTCAGAAATTGAGTGAAAAGCCTAGTTCAAACATTATGGTGAAGTCAATGCATTAATTTAAGAAAGTTGTTTCTCTCTACTCGGTCTGCTCTTGCTTCAGAGGGGATTGTGGCGTCCAAAAAATAAGATAAAGAAAGGGAGAGGAAATGAGGAAGATGCAATTTCGCAAAATTCATGAAGAGGTTTCTGATTAAAAAAAGTCTGAACAAAGAGGGATAATCTCCACAGTTTGGTACAAATTCAAGTGAAAAATAGATCTATACAAATGTCTCGAGCAAGTGAGACATCATGATCAGGAATGGTGAAAAGGACTCGGCCCAGAGGTTGCCGTTCAGAAATTTTGAAGAACCCAGCCCCACTTTTAAAAGGGGAAGGTACAGGAAATTTTTGTTATATTGGTGGAATCTTCAACCCTGAGTTGGCATACCTCAAAGTTATGAACCTTCTTGTCCCGAATTAATCTGAATTAATCTTCATCAATTCCGATGAAGGTGATCAATCAGGATCAATTGCAACCCACTTCTGATGATTTGAGAAAATCTCTCCACGCTATCGCCAGATATGAGGATTTGCAAAGAGAGAGAAACAGTTGCCGAGGAGCTATATTGTCTTTGATCCGGATTTCTCTCAGTGAAAGGAAGGAGTCCGTCAGAGGTATATAGAGTGAAGGACAGTTTCCTCTTCTCCCGCTTTGAAGAAATCTTGTATCAGACAACTCTCTGTCTTCTTCCTAAAGCTGTTTTCATGATGCCTGTATCTGTTAATATCCGTCGACAAGGCCTCCCTATTCCTGATAGTGAGCTCCCTATAAAACTCGGTCAAGTCTTGATACCCCCACATCTACACAAATTTTTGGGAATCAAAGAGGGTCAAGTAGTTCGGGCCACTGCTGCAGAGCTCTTTGAACTCATTGCTCGCTTCCACCCTTCTACCGACTTCAATATTCATTATACAAACTTACAAACCTTGTTTGGAATATTCGAGCAAATGGTCCTGCCCTGGATGCTATCTATACAATCCATGGATTACGAAACTAACATCATGACGTTCTCAACTTATTGACCACTGGTTAGTCTTTGTTTCTGATGGTTATCTTTGAAAATCTCCATATCATATGAGCTCATATACATTTCCTTTGACAGACTTGAGAAAGGAATTCTTGTCGGGATGAACTTCAGGAAATCACCTCCAATCCTCGGGTAAGCTTATCCTTCATAGAAAATTCTATTTTTTTATCACAAATTCAAGTTGAAGATATGACGGACTAACAGGCAAAACTTTTTAATAGAACCTGAATCACTCAACTTTCCCTTTGCTTCCCAAAAAATCAAGTCAATTTGTAACCTGTCTTTCAAAACTTCCAAAGGCCAAGCTTTCAACAAACCTTCTCTGGCTTTACGTTACTAGTATCAGTAGATTGTTACCTTGCAGTGTAATCCCAGAAGATCCACAGATTATCACTTACTAGATATTGAAATTAGCCATTGTAAATCTCTTTCTCAAATCCTTTTCATTGTTCACGAACGTCAGGATCAAAATTCTTCTCAATTTCATGGGTAAATTCCAGAAGATCTCGACTTTTGGTTTGAAGTCCTATCAGTTGATTGTTTCTTGGCCAATAAGAGAGAAAATTAAAGTTTTGTACATGACTCCGTTCCCAGGCAGAGGCTCAAAATTGATGACAGCCGCTTTGCTCTTTCATAACAGCATTTGCTATCAGTATTGATTACAAGAATTTGTGATCAACTGCTTTTCAACTTTGAACTTTTGACCCTTGGATGAGGTCAACCTCCTCACAGACCTTCTAGAATCATTTCCATGTCTAGATCATCTTCCAGGAATAATCAAATTTTTTGGATGTCCAGTTTATTCTAGTAGAGGACAATATCTATGCGCATTAAAAGTAAACTCTTACCTCAAAGATTGTTGAGAATGATTCTCAGATCATCCTCCAACAAAAGAGCACTTTCTCTGATCCAAATGAGACTTACCCAACGTCTGAATGTTTGACCATTGAGATAACTACACGTAACTACACTGCAAAAGAGATTATTTTTTGCTTTCCCCTTGGGCTTTCAGGATTACTGTAATTCCTCTGGCTATTTCTTCAGAACAAATTAAATATTGGAAGGAGTGAGTGTTTGTCCGAAAGCCAATTAAACCCGCGTAAGTTCCTTCCCCTCGGGCTATTTTCTTTGTCCTTCTCTCACGTTTCCCCTTCACAAGAATTTCTCTCCAGCATCTATCCTGGTTTCTTCCCCAGCTGACAATCCACTCCAACACATAACACAGGATTTCTAACGCAACTCACTATTCAAATTCATCAAGTAATCTTCATCATGTCAATCGTCAAGAAAATTGTGGGGGATAACCCAAACTACCTTGATCTAACCTACCTCCTTCATCCCAGTGACTTCCTTCCGGGTGATGGAATTTATCTCAAGGGAACCTTGACTGCAGCTGAAGATCAAAACGGAAGACGGGGTCAAAACTTTCGAATCAAAGTTCTTCAGGCCCTAGACCAAGATAACCTTCAACTCGCATCGGAGGAAGTTGATGCCCATATTCAAGAATATCTAGTTTTAAATCCTGCAGAGCTCTACTACCTCGAGTCTCACAAGGATCATCTTGTCTCCGACGTTTTCAAATTTTCGAACCATGTCATGGACACCCAATGTGCCTACAACTTCTTGACCAAAGTGCTCTCCCGCCCCGATGTCTCGCCAATACACACCCTCATCTTTCCCAATATGGCCGGCAAGGCAAAGCTGGTCCTAGAACTCGATCAAGCCAACTTCAAAGCTGCTACCAAGAAAGTGGGATTTCTAAGTGCAATTATCAAGGAGCAGGCGTACGTTTCATCCTCCTGCAGGAAGACAATCCTGACCAGGAATCATCTTGCTGATTTGTATCTTATTAATAGCGAGAGAGCTTGTCACTATGAGCAATCTTGTGGATCAATAGATACTGAGCCTCCGTATATAGCTAGCAGCTTTATCACGAGGTTTGTCTATCACTCTGGCAATGTAATAGGTCAACATGAATCCTCGTTAAGGACATTGAATGGAATTCAGGTTGTTGATTCAAATCCTCCTACTTATGATGAGGCCACCGAATACCTGTACGTTGTGGCTCTGATCTTAATTCCTAGTCATGATTCAATTGATCAAGACTGACTTTGATCTACGATCTCCTCTCAGGTAAAGTTCAGGTCGCAAAGATTTTGTTTCCTTAGGAAGTTCTCGAAGATCAAATTTAATATATATGTTTTTGTTACACAAATTTCTTGTTTTGTGAATTATGATACTAATGACTGGGACAAACTTATTCAAAATGTTAGACTAAGCCCTTTGATCTCAAAGGATAATTTGAAAAACGGAATGGAACTGTCCAAATATTGTAGAATGATTTGAATACTATGCAAAGGGGGAAATGTCTTAATCATACTTTTGAGATCATTTGTTCTTTGCCTTTCCTCTCCTCTTCAATTGAATATCTGCCTGAGCAGCTTTTAAAGCCTTCAACTTCCCTTCCCTTCTAGCTTTTGCCTCGGCGAACTTCTTGAATTTGGCGTCAAACTGGTCCTCATAAGACTTTACTCGTTGATCAACATAGACCTCCCATTCAGCCGCCGACATAATTGCTTTCTTGCTTTCAATATCCTCAATCCTTTCTACCAGAGACTTAGAAATCTGGCATGAGGATCCAAACCGAGTGATATTACATTTGGTTGGATGGACCCTCTTACCATCTGGGTCATAAGATACCAATGGTGTTGTTTGGTGGAGTACCTACATGTTTATTGGTTGAATCAGTTATCACGATCTGAGGAAAAATATAACGGGACTCACTCGGGTGTCCCATACCATTTCAACAACCCCATCACATCCGGAGAAGTCCACTTCAATACCAAAATGCTTCATCAGAAACATTCCCAATCTAACCTCGCTTCCTTTTGCTGAACCCTCAACTTGATGAGGTACACCAGTATCACGATCAATTATACAAAACATCCCATAGGAATACCGTGTGTAGTCATGATCGTCAGTGTGTGCTTGGTTGTTGAATCCATCACAGGTAACTACCAGATTCGAAGCAAAGACTGTGCCATCAGAAGCCCTTTTCCAGTTGAGGTGATCAAATCCTGGAATCTTAGCTTCTGTCCCCAGCGCGAGATTCTTATTGAAGGCCTCCAAGCAGAGAGACGAAAATTGATCCGCCCAAAAGTTGCGAACCGTCTCAAAGGCTTCCATGCGGCAACGATCAGCTTCGATTTCTTTTTCTTTTCGTGGGGAGAAGTCTTTGAGAGCATAAGGTCCTGTTGGAAGTGTTGATACTGTAGATGAGTATTGAAAGCATGTCAAATGAGCACCTAGAGAAACTGACCAATTTTCTTGCCTGAGTCAGAACCACCACGCCAACCGCAGCATCCCATCCAACCCCACCAAATCAGAGCCAAGATGAACATTTGAATTGAGCGATGGAGGGTGTTTGTAAGTCGAGCTCTGGCATGCAAAAAAGGAATGGAGATTCCCATGGAAAACTTTTCTCTCTGCTCGGTTGACATTTGCTTAAATTCGTTACATCGAACAGCTATAACCAGTGAGTAATCCTTTTCATCCACCACCACCACAGTTCCCTTGTTGATTTTGATCATTTCACCTGGGGTATAATCTCCCTCAGCCCGATCTTTGGAACTCTTGCGAAAAATAAAAGTTGAATCTTCAGGCACCCCAAAACGTTGAGTAAGCAAAGCGTTTGAATCGTCCTTGTGGGAGGTTCGAGATGACATGGCGGATATGATAGCAGGTGATTACAGTCGTGCAAAGGTTCAATAAGATATACTGTGATCTGTTGAAAGTCGGATTCAATTAGCACAGGATTGTAGAAACATCAAAAGGATGATGACCGATTGTAGAGATTTGTTGCTCACCTAGCGAAAAGCTCAATTAGGATTGAATTTTTCAAAGTCTCGAGACGTTGAAAAGTTTAAGTTGATCTCTAAAGGCGAATGCTAAACACAGATATCGAGAAACCACTCAAAAAAACTTGAGAATCTTCCTAAGAATATGGATGGAAAAGTGAGGTTGGTTTGGAACTTACACCACAAGCAAGGAGGTAGAGACCAATCCCTAAGCTTCATACAAAGAAAAAAAATCAAAAAGAACTCAGACATCTTCCTGATAATATAGACAAATCGGCAACGGTTGGTAGAAACTTACCAATAATGTTAACAAGCGATGGAGGAGTATATTAGGAGAAAGATTCTTCAGCAAGATAGAGAGCTTGATACTGAAATCGGGCAGACAGTTCTTTTTCTGATTTCTAGGGGATGTAGAGCTGAAGGCTTCTTCAAACAGCGCTGAAGAAGCGAGGATGCACTATCCGAACAATTTGGGAAATAGTTAGTCAAAAATATTGGAAGATAGCTCTTGACGATTGGTTTAAGAGAGAAACAGGGAATTAGAGGAGGGAGGGAACAATATAAAAAGAGAATATCTTCAGATGGGGAAGGTTAGAAGTCAGAATTGTTGTGTCGTAGTCCACTAAAATTCATTTCTTGGAAAACCAAAAAATCTGGGGAGAGAAGTTGTGTTCTCGATAATTCATTCAGAATTCATGTAGGGATAATTAACCTAACCTACATCAGGGGAGCCTGATAAAGCTTAGGATCATCCCTTTTGGTTGCTTCGTTTTAAACTTAAGATAATTTGAAAATTTTGGCAAACATCTGATCTCTAAGCCCGAGGTTCTGGGAAAGTCCATGTTGGTTTTTCAAGCTAGTGTAGCCTATAGGGTTTTTTGATATTTGGAATCCTTGTCCGTAACCCAAAACCTATCAATATTTCAGCATTAGATTTCAGTTCCTGGCCAGGAGCTGAGCTTAAAAGTCGTCGAATTCCAGTTCCTGGTCAGGAACTGATTCAACTAGTCTTGAGATTTTGGTTACCGCTTGGCAATCAAATTCTGAAGTCCTTCCCTTTCTATTCCTGGCCAGGAACTGTATCCTTATCCTTTGATTCCAATAAGCCAACACCAGTTCCTGAGACTTTGGCATCAGAATTGGTTTTTCCAATCGTATCAAGTTTCATATGGCCTACTTATTCCAAAAGTTTTTTGACCACTATCTTTTTGCACTCAGTTTGGAATTGAATTGTCCTCCTCATTTGAAAGACCACATACTAAAGAAGTGCCTAACCTCCATTGTGCCCTTGAATATGAGATGAGTCACAATAAGATCGATATATTGGATATATATTGGATTCGGTTCTTTCTCACAAATCTAAGAAGTCTCGAATTAGATAGTCTCAGAATTCCAGTTCCTGGCCAGGAATCGAATTTCAATTTCCCAGTGTTTTGAGTTCTGTTCCTGGCCGGGAACTGAGTTTTGGTCTGCGACTCTTGGTTCCTGGCCAGGAACTGTTTCATTCAGAGGAAAGCCGTGCCCCCTCTTCACTACAAATCATTCGATCTTATAATTCAGGACTCCGGCTTCTTTGTCTTCTTCAAACTGGAGGTTGGTAAACTACAAAAATTGCCGTCAACGATTCAATAAACTACAAAAATCGCCATCAACAATTTAATTTGATACCTCTTCTTCATCTAACTAATCTTCACCGAACTTTTATCTAGTTAATTCAATGTTTCATTCGCTTCCTCAAAGATCTCGCTGTATCACAATCAACCATCATAGACCTTCCAGTCATTCAAATGATCATCCTTCTACTCATTGTTATCAAAACGATCAGGCCTTTCCCTCAAACCTTCAAACTTAGAATTCAAACCATCAAACCTCAAATTCAAGCAATTCAACTTCAATCTACTTGCTACAAAACATATCGCCACATCCACCTATATCATCATTGATCCGTTGAGAAAAACTCATCCTATCTCCATTCCCACCAATGCCAACCCTAGAAATCTGTTCACATCGATCGAACTCTCATCAAGCCATCAAAAGTCCAAACGTATCAATTGTAAGAAAAATCAAGATGAATCCATACATTCAATTTAATCCTGGTAGGTTCAATCGAAACTGAAAAAACTTCTCCTTATAATAACATCTTGGCTACATTCAAAAATGTCCAATCATTCAGAAACCTTTTTGTTCACAATGGTTGTATTTGAAACTCATTTAAACGAATCAAAAGGAGGCACTAGTTACAAGAAGTGATAATGTTATGATCCCTCCTGCTTTGATTTTGGATCATTACAGTTATATCGAATTTGCTTGTGATTGCTTCGTATCAATCTTGTTAAAAGCAGTTGTATTGTTCCACAAACTAAGGTTCAAATGGAATGGTTTGGAGATTGTTCTTACAGTGGACTGAGCCAGCACTGAACTCACTAGTGTATTCCAAAAGGAGCTGTAGATTTCCTGATCCTCTCTCATATATATTTCCACGCTTATAACTAAGTATTAAACCCTCAAAATCAAAAGACAGACTTCATTGAGTGTATACGGAGGAACTCAACTCCTGACATGATATGTATTCATTCTCCTCATCTACATAACTAATTATCTTTGATTATCTTTTGTAACTAGCATATGGAGTTCAAAAACTGTTCCAGCGATTTCTACTCAAAATTGATTGACATGTTCATATTTGAGTACCTTTATTGTCGTCCTGAATGTTGTTTTCATCCTGAGGAGTGTGTAGTCTCAGCATCCTCGCAGTTGCAGGTGCGCTTGCTAAGTAAGAGACAGTCACATTTAGATGACAAAGGTATAATCAGAACGAGTCATAATCAGATGGTATTGAAACTTACGTCTCTTCAGAGTAGACCGCCCAGAGTTTACCAATATGTTTGTTAAACTGTCCCATCACAAATTTGATATCCTTCCGTCGAATTTTAGCCTCTTTGAGCTGTTTCTTGATCAGTCTACGTTGGCTAATCACGTTGGGATCTTCCGAGTGCAAGAGCATACGAGTATATTGAATCAAGGTCTGAACATGGCTGAGCTCAAGATAGATCTCCTGAAGATCAGCTTCTTTAGAGGTTATTGCGTTGTATAATTTCTCGAGTTCTTGAGTATTTAGACATTGATACTGCTCTATATGGCGAACAAGGTATTGATGATAGCCAGCACAGTAGAATCCATAATGAAGAGTTCTGTCGATCCAAGTGTTGAAGGAATTGATACGCTCAGGTGTATTTTCTTGAGTTAAAGTTGATCTTGGTCTTTGATTATGAAAAGCCAAGGCTTCAAACTCGGGGATCAGACAATCAAGTACTGAAATGGGCTGGAGAGGCGGGAACATGACTATATACACAAAAAGAGTGAAATCAGCAGCAAGATGAAGGAACACGAAAAGAAAGCACGTACCAGCCAGGATATGATATGATTGCTGAATATCAAACAGGTTAGATATCGAATGGACAGCAGGGTGATTGAGTCCAAAAAATCGGGAGTTGAGTGTAGATTTTATATAGCTTAAGCAGGAATGGAGTAACATATAGAGGGGATTCTTTTCTTTGTTCTTTGTGGAGAAGAACAAAGAAAAGATATACACATGTTTATCTGAAAGGGAAGCGGGGTTTTAACTTGTTAAGTAATGGCCTTCATCTCTTTAAGTATCCCCTGCTGTAACCAACCCTGGGTTCAGAGGGCTTGCACTGCTGATTGTTGAGATTCATCAATGAGGACCTATAAAAATAGGTCTACTCTTTCACAATCGGTGATCGTATTGTGTACTGGGTCTTAGCAATCCATCCGCTGTGGTAATCTAATAAAGTACCATTTTCTCCATGCCGAGAAAGGTGGAGATCTCCCCAGATCTTACTCTTCTCGCCCTAACATCTCTGGGGATATCTTATGTGTAGAGCATCTTCTGTCCAGCTGATTCTACTGGATAGCCTGCAAGCATTTTCTGGATTGACTCAATGATTTCAGAAACGCAGGGGAAACTCCTTTTGTTTTTCAGGTAAATTTGTCTTTGAGAGGACTGATCCTCTGAAACATCTGTGACTGACTTAGGATTGGTTATTGAAATCTTCCCTTTTCTGTGGACACCAAAGTCTCAGTTGGTCTTGTTATGAACGTACAATTACGTGCAACTCAAATATTTCATAATGTCTGGTCAGGAGCCATGACTCCAAGGGGAAAACCAAAAAATCATCCGTGGAACTCGCAACTCTCAAGACAAGCTGATCTCACAAAACTTTGTTGGAATTTCTTGGAAGAAAGCAATAAAGCATTCCAAAGCCGTGTATTACAATTTTTTTGATTTTTAATCACAAATGATAAAATAAAAATGAGTCTTTCCCTAAAATTTGATGACTTGATCCCTTCCAGTGAAAGCGGTGGAGTTGGGAAAAACCAGACTTCTACCTTCCGCAAGGTCTCCAGCCTCAAGAAACCAATACGATAAATAATCATAACACAGACTTTTGGAGAGATCATACCACGTGATCTCTGGTTCCATGAAGTGGCCATCCTTATCAAAGAGTCCGTCAATCAGTCGCATAAGCAATTGGTTACTGCGTTTGAAAATGGGCTCTTTCACCTTGAAACCCGGCCTCCGATTACTTAGCCACTCTGAAAGGACTGTGAAGCTCAGCATTTGGCCTGCAGGAGCGATGTTTACATCACCTGAGCAGCATATCAATCCGCGAATCCCACAACAGGCAAACATCGTCAGATAGCTGAGTGTTGGAGCTTTGATAGAGTCGCCCTTCCAATCTTTTTTGAAGCGGATTGCAATTTCTCTATCTTCAGATCTTGCGTCTTCATTCAGAATATATTTGGCTTCGAAGTACTGGACAACATATGAATCAAGAACTTTGATGAATACATCCTGCCATTGTTGGATAAGACCGATGTCGACTAAGGAGTCAACGTTGTTAGCGTCAAGAAGCCGTAAAGTGTTCGGGTTGTTTGCTTTTGAAGCCTTCTGCGAATTAAGCCATTTGATTGCCTGGCAGACCGCGTCTACCCCAGTCATAGCCTTCTCTGTCTCGGATCGAGGAGGCCTTTTCAAGAACGTTTTTCCAGTGAGAAGAACGGAATCTAATAGCACTTTCAGGAAGACAGTGACCTTGTTTGCCGAAGGGCGAACAGACATTCGCATTGATCGCCAAGTGTGATGCCAAACTGTCAAAACACCTTTAGGAACTTTGTCTGACAACGATTCGTTCATCAAACGGGAGGTGTTGAAGAAGTTAACTGCGTAAGCAGGCTCTCCAGCGTGGGAGTTGAAAAGGTTGGGCACTACATAAATTGAAGATCAGGATGTCAACGGAATCTGGAACTACAAATCAACCTAAGGAAGAGACTTACTGATGTGTTGAATGGCTTCAAACCAGGTTTGAGCATTGAATTTTGTCTTGATAACCACCTCACCAGTTTCAGGGCCCTCATCAATTGAGTCCAAGAATACCTGATCCAAGGGTTCTCCAACTCGTCTTCGTTCTAATAAAGCATTTAAAGCTTTCCATGCAGCAAGCTTTGCCGATTTACTCGTTTGATTACCATTATATGGTGACAAGAGTTCGGTGAGCTCTTTCTCCATTTGCTCGGTTCCTAGAAAGAACTTAACTAAGTTGATTACAAGAGTCAGTAGGATGTGAGGTAATACTTATTGTTAAAGCTTACAATCGCTTCCTTCCTCTTCCACTTCAATCTCTTCCTGACTTTTGTTTGACGAATCTTGTTTAATTTTTTGTGGATCATGTTGTTTTGAAGGCTTAGACTTCTTTTTGCAGTCGGTATACTTTGGAATCACAACTGATATGTTTGTTTGTTTCCTTGTCCTTAAGGTTCGGGTATTGGTCGTGTTGCCTGTTGGTTGAGGGGGATCACAGATGGTCTTGGAATTGTTTACTATATGCTCAGACTCGGATGTTTGATCAGTCATACAAGTTGAATCGATTTTGTTGGTTATGATTTCAGACTCAGCCGAATGGCTCGCAAGGATGGCTGGTTCGGTTTTGTCAATCGCTGTTGGAGAGGCTGGGGATTGATTTCCAACACGAGTCATATCTTGAAGTTCAGTCGATTGACCCACAGTCATGGTGGATTGTTTGTCGGGTGTGTTTTCAGATCGATCAGATTGATCGGATTGACCAATGTTAGGAGTTGACTGAGTTTTGTTGAATGGATCGTCAGACTGATTCAATGAGGCGACAGTAGCAATTGGATCCAGCTGATTATTGAGAGAATCAGATACCTGGCCACTCGTGACGTCTCCTTCAAGAACTTGCAGGTGTCCAGGAGATTTTGTAACTTGAGAAGTATCTATGTTGCCGTTTTTATTCTCCCTCTTTTCCACAAGACTTTCAATTTCAGAAGGCTGTGAGTTGATGCTCTTCTGAGTAACAACACCAGATTTGATGAGCTGCATTTCGGGCTTGCTGAGATGGAGATCGTTCTGGATTGCTCTAGGTGTGGAGCTGAATGATTGATTTGTCTGGGAATGGCTTTGCTTTGTTGTGGACGTTTCAAGTGGAAATTTGTACTTAGTATGCAAATCCTCGTCATCGTCATCTAGTACAATGACAACCTTGTCTTCAGGTGGTAGAGGTTTTCCATGAATGATCGCTGGTTCCAGAAAAATATTAGTATGGATGGGAGATAAAGCAAGCAGATAGGAATGTTTACACACCATTTCCAGTCTGTTTACATCTATAAGTCAACTTCACGAGTTCCTCTTCCATCGGTCCTGTTAAGCAATCTGATCTCCTTGCTTCTTCAAGCGCCGCGATAAGTTTTGAATAAACGGGTAGAGCCTTCGAGGCATGCAAGGGCTTGGTATCATTTGTAATCTCTTCGTTATTGGAAATGTCAGGAGCTGGTAATCGAGATCGAACCTTCCTCGTGGGGCTAGGCGATTCAGGAGAAAGGCTCCGTTTTCGACCAAACTGAGCTGACATCTCGTCCGCTGCTTTGGACGTTGACAGAGTGGAAAAAGATGTGGGTTTTCCTCGGGTGTTTCTTGAGTGGCTAGAAGTTGTTGGAGAAAAACTTCTCTTCCGATTCAGCTGGACTGGTGAATTGTTTGAAACTCGTGAATTTGCTCCTTCTAAATCCTTCTCTTCTTCAATCATCATGCAGGCTGAATTAGGCTGATCACTAGTAGAGGCTTGAGATATAGAGATCATTGCACTTGAATATGATAACGAATCGGTTGAAGCCGAGGTAGGGGATTTCAACCGACTATCTGAGGAGGACTCAGGGGCTGATCGATACAATTCTTGGGTTTTTTGATTATCGTCAGGTTGATTCATGTCTTTCGAATCGGTCAATTGTACGTTTGGAGTTTGTAGATTTTGAGTTTGAGCGGAGAGATCCTGGCAAGAATCAGGGCTAGGCTCTTTACTTCCGAGTGCAGATGAATCAGGGAGGAAGAAAGATTCCTGCGCTTTAGAAATCTGGGACGCAAGGTGGTCGGATATGAACAAGGGATCATGTTCGCAAGTCGTATTGGTTGTTGCTGATTCTGAATTAGACTGATTTTTAATGTTTTCAGAGTTGGCTTCAACAATATCGTGAATGGATTCAGATGCACTGCTGGGAGAATTGTGGAGCTTTCCTTGATCTAAGGCGACTGTGCTGGTTGTCTCGGTATTGGATGATGTAGTGTCATGCTGAGTTTGAGCTTCAGTTTTATCCAAAGATTTCAATTCCATGTTATCTTGTACAGCCACCAGAGGTTTGGTCAAGTTGAGGGTGAGGTGAGGTTGTTGAGGATTACAAACAATCTGCGAAGTGGGAACGAATGAAGAATTTTTTTTTGACTGGTTGGAAGCAGCAGATTACCTGGTACATGTCACAGGTAGTGACAGTCAGACTCGGGAGGACTCGGGGCTCTCAGTCCTGGGAATACACAGCCGGGGCTAATCATGTGGGAGCCCAATTCACGATCGTGAACTGATAAAGCCAGCCTTTCTAAGTTTATTACGAACTCTCTTTGATTGATCTCAATACAATCATGGCTTATGAAAATCTAGTTCATGGTATGTCTGCAATCATGAACTGATACACGATCCTTAACCAGATTTTCTGACTCTCTTTGATCCTTCCATGACGTCAAGGTTTTATAGAGCATATTCTCAGGTTCGAACCAAGCGACTTAAAGGCTTGGATCCTCCGACCTCAACATTTATGGGAAGGTATTATTCAAATTGGGGAAAAAGGGGGATACGCAGGTTCACAATCAACTCGACAAGCCTGAGCTGAAAGCTTAAGAAGAGTTCAAGAGCAAGTTGAACAAATGATCCGCTGCTCAGATTAACTGGGCGCCCATCAAGTTAAGGAATCAAGACAGTAGATAAGTCCCTTTCATTGTATGGCGCTTGAACATCGTTGCAAACATCATAAGTATAATTTGCTGTTCTGATCTATTCACTCAACCTCCTGATCCTACGAATACAGTCCTATATCCCTCTGTTTCTGAGGCTAGCTCAGGCTCAGACCACCTGAAACCCTTGCGTAAGTAAATTTTATATATATATCAAAACAACCCTTCTTACCATTAAGAGCTGACTCCGAAAATTCATGCTAAATTTCATCAGATTAATTTATTATCGCCCATTTGACTATTAGCAAGAGAATCTTCCCCAATCATCCCAAACCAAACCCATAATTTTCCATACTTACACCTTCACCGATAGAACTCAACATGACTGATACTCAAGCCTTTGGCACATCTGACTATCCGTTATGGATTAAACTGAAGGAGAAGATGTCCTGCAAACGTCTAGGCTTTCTCATCTCACTCGATAAGGATATAGATTACTCCAAACACACTTGTAGTATTGCAAAGCTTCGAGAATTAATGTTAGTTTTAGGCGTTGATCACACAAATTTGAAGTCAAAGGCAAAGAAGGACGAGGTAGTCAGCTATTACCGAGCCAATGCTGCGCCTATTGTAGATCATTTTATTATATCTATGGGCCTTAACTTGGATTCAAACTTCATTATCGCTGGAGCTTCACCCTTGGTCAACAAATCCTTAGCAGACGATGTTGAGATGACTGGGCAACCGGATCTTATAAATTCATCAAACTCCAATGCTTTAGCCGGTCCCTCAAACGCCACACCTGCATCATCGACTGAAAATAATCGAACTCCGCACCAGGTATCAAAGTCAAATTCCAAAGTTGAGGAGCTCCGCCAAGGTCTTAAGAAAAGTGTGAACAAGATGGTCTCTCGGGGATTCAACAAGAGTACATTAGTAAAGCTTCAATCACATCTTAAGCATAAAGCCCCCTCCAGCTCAGCGAAGTTCACTGAACCCAGCGATCTCAGACGACCACACAGACTCCCATTGCACGAAATCTCGAAAAAAGATCGTGACACTATCCGAAAAGCCTTACAGTGCTACTTCCCCCAATTATGGATCCCAATCAATGTAGCCGTCAGTCGGCCAATGCTAGTGGCTCTCTACAACGCTTTTATCTTGGGTGGTGACGAGCCTGAACTGTGTCGAGGGGTCCATTATGATATATTCCCCATGGAAGAGATCAACTTTGATGGCGACCTCATTTTCTCAGCCGTAAGTATTGTTTTCTATACAGGGCATTGGAGTTTTTCCGTTTTAAATCCAGAAGTTGAAATCTCCCACTATCTGTTTGTTGTTATTCAGTCCAGCAGTAGAATGTCTACGAGTGGGGAGGATGAGTAGGCAATTCCCGCAGGTTTTAATATAGAGTCCGTCCTTGGGACGTTATCCTTGGTTGTGTTCACACTTCTGAATTGCGCTGTATCCTTTTCATCATTAAGTAATTTGTATATTTTTTACCATGATAATATTTGACCACGATAGTGAAGTAACTGCTGCTGCCCACCCCAATCAGGTTCAGTCAACCCATATGATATTTGATGTTGATATTTTTAAAGGATATGTAGAAACCATTATTATTCAAACATAATCGGCAAACAATCAATCTTTGAGATATTTTGAAAGGAGATGCCCTTAACATGGAAATAATACCCTTCTTACATAGGCGGGAATGTTCTGTTATCGTCTCTATCACTTATATCATGTTACAAGTTGTACATCACTTTTGTCTCCTACTAATAAGTCAAGGAAGTGAGGACTCCCAAACTTCTGGCAATTGAAGGCAGGGTGTGTTCAAATTGTTATATGATAGAAAACGTGTCCCAATATCATCTCTCCCTAGACATGCCACGTAGTGTTTTGGGAAAAGCCACAAATGTGACAACACCAGCGCTCAAAGAGACCCGCTGGCCCTGTGAAAGGGGAAATAAACCAAGATGCTAAGGAGTCTTTGAATTCTCTTTGCAAGATCGGGCAGACCAGGTTGAGGGAGAGAGAAAAGACGATCAATTCACAATAGTTCAAGAAACATCCAATCAAAGCTTTCCAATACTTAGATCGGCAAGACAACAACTTGCATGAGGGATTAGATGTCAGAATTTGATAGGCCCTTAAATTCCTTAAGCCCTGCCTTTCTTTTGAATCTTTTCTTGGGGCCTACAGCCCGATTTCCCTTGAGCAAATCTTTACCGCTCACTTAATTTAAAGAACTGGTGTTGAGAGCATGATTTAGGTTCTTGGCTAAATTATTCAGATCAAGTTCTGAAAACTCTGGGGCCAGTTGTGATCCTACCTAGTTCAGGATAGGCGCAAGTTTTCAAATAGAGGATTTGATTCATGCTAGATAAACTAAGCTGAACTCTCGTGAGCAAGTGTCCTTCCCTTTGAGTCCAAATCAATTCATC
This sequence comes from Melampsora occidentalis, assembly GCA_002157085.1. Classification (NCBI taxonomy): domain Eukaryota; kingdom Fungi; phylum Basidiomycota; class Pucciniomycetes; order Pucciniales; family Melampsoraceae; genus Melampsora; species Melampsora occidentalis. The sequence goes on along the minus strand of MWRL01014204.1, from coordinate 4,423 downwards.
AATTGGCTATCTCTTCTAATTCAAATTACATTTGCTCTGAGCAGCTCCAAAACTCACCAAAACCAAATAAGCTGCACATTTTAAATTGAATGGTCGTAGATTATTATGCGCTCAGTCAGACTAAGTACCCCTGACCTACCTATCCCTGGCATAATTTCCCCCCTTTGACTTGTCGTCTATTTGTACTAAGTAGCCTAAGTATGCTCAACCTGTTGATTCTTCTTCGGATTAAGATTTTTACATGAGTCAAAAGGCTCAGAAGGAATGCGACAAAGAACTGGGGCCTGAGGGACTTTGACAACTCAGGATATATCTCTATATAAGTAATTGTATACTTGTTGCAGCTTCCGAATCAACCAATCTTTCTCAACTTATCAATCAACATCTTGCTTATTTAACTTCACGATTCAACATCTAATTTTCATACCACTGGTGGTAGTTATCATTCTATTCAACGTATATTTTCACTCTGTACAGTCTTACAAGTTTCAACATCAAGAATAATTCAGAAGTGATGTCCAGCCCACACTCAATCAGCTCCTTCGAGTGCCCTGACAAGTTTCGTGATGAGTTAGCTAATGAAGGTCAGTATGTTGGTTGATTGTGACGTTCTCAAAGCCTACAAGACTGACTGTGACTTTTACAGTCTGTTGGATCTGTAATCCATTCAGCACCCCCATGTCCACTCCTGCAACCAACCCAATCAGGGTTATGCAAACCCCTACAACTACGCCACCTGCTTTGAGAAGTCGAAAACGTATGGGATTAGATCCCCAAGGCCAATTGATGACCCACCGCCGAAAGTCCCACCTGGACCAAGCACAACGCACAATCAAGGTGGCAAAACAAAACAAGAGGCGTTCTGAATTTCGACAGCTTCGGGAAGCTTTGTATCTCATTTCAACTTACTCGGGTCCTTACCTACAGTCACCAGATGAGAAAAAGAAGGCAGCTAAGTATCTTCGTACCCAAAATCTGGGTGCGGAATTCGTGACAGAATTGGATGAAAATGTCAGATGGGAGTGGCTTAATAGCAAAGTAGCAAGGATGGCTCAATCAAACAACAATCTATGCACACCCTAGTTTAGTTCTTTCTAATTGGCGCATTATGTTCATAACGGTCTAAAGCTGCATATAATTGTACAAGTTTCATATTCTATCTATTTCATAGCATTCTGTTCATATCTTTTTACTAGACAATTGGCGCCAAGCCGCCACACAGTCATGGGTGTTGTATGGCTATAAGCATTCCAGGCCAGGGAACATCCTTGGTAATTCACATTGGGCACTTGGCCCAACTTGCAGGAGGTTGATCAAAAAGGAGCAAGTTGTCTTGAGTTACATCACAGCGTGGGAGGCCCCAAAGTAGAAATATGTCACTCAAAAGAGCAAGAGCCATTGAAGCTATGAGTGGTAACCTCTTTTTTTTCTTAAATTACTTTCCTTTATTATATGTAGGTAGAAAGCTCTATATCAGGATACATGTTTTGTCTCTTATTTGTTTCATACTGGCTCTATGTAGTTCCTTTTGGTTCTTTCTAAATTTGATTTTGTTTTTGTTTATCTTTAAACTTTTATGCCAGGGATTGTATAACAATATGATTACAGGTAGTGACCAGGTGATATATACATGCATTTTGTTTTAAATTGGTTGATATCAGAATTCAATTCAACAATTTAATTACTCTGTCTTTCATTGGTGCATGGGACTCTGAACAACTATGAGGTCAATTCCACTAATTTTGCTGAAGAATATTAAGTAGCTGCTTTACCCTGTGATGATTCAGCAAACACAGCAAGACCATGACAACATCAAGATACATCAAAGTGCGCCCAGTTCTATGAAGCCATCATTCAAAATTCTTGAAAAAAGGACCTGGCTCCAGTCAGCAATTTCCACACTTGGTGCATTACATCAAATGACAAAGCTCATTCAACTTATAGATACTTTCCTATGTATCCTCTGGAGGCTTCTGTACTGAATAACATTTGCTGGTTTGAGGGGTGGAGTTATGTGTCACAGTCAAACAAGATGAACCATCAACTTCTTGGCTATGAAATGGGGCTCTTATAGGAGAGTTCAACTTGGTGCGGATAACTTGGATCATTCCAACTTCAAGTGTTCAGATATGAAATTTGTGATTCTGCAGGGATTGGTGTGAAACACACCTGCAATACAAAAGCCACAAGTGGCATTTCATGGGATGATGCGCTGAAGTGAATAGGAAGCCAATTCACCAACTTGGCAAGTGTCCTCAGCCTCATGCTGGCACTGATAAAGTGATGAGTTGGAATGCATCACTCAATAGCTGATGATAGTATGTGATTCATACGCCTGAATAGTAGACATGCAGTATAAAGGATCACAGAATAACTGGGCACCTAGTGGGCTTGACACCTGTTCCACACCTCCAATTTCTATGAGAGCCAGCACAAATCAGCCTTCCAATCTGAGAGATCATAGGTTCAGGGAGACAGAGGGCAAGGGGAATCCATGATGTGAATACAAAACCTCCAGGGATGCCTTCTAAACATGACATCAACAACCTGTTACACCCCTGATGCTACGTGACTAGTCTCCTGGCCCCGTCTGCATGTTCAACTGCACCCATCCACCCAGGGGTAAATGTGTGCAGAGCCTTGTTCTTTTTGTGATACACATTTCCAGATGCTACATACACATTGTAACTCATATCAAGCTTTTGAGCTGTGAATAGCCTCTGCCAAATAGAGTGGCTATTACCTGACATATCATGTGTTTGTTGATGTTACATATGTATAGCATCATTTTTTCTGTCACTACACATGTAATATCATGTGTTATCAAAAGTTACAGATGTAGAGTGAAGCTTCACTGGTCACTAGCCATGTGATACTATGGATTTGGTGAAGCTGTATATGTATAGTTGAAATGTCTTCTGCCTTGACATATGTAATAATGTGTGTTTGCTGATGTTACATATGTAAAGTCAAATATGCTCGATTGCTACACATGTAATGTCATGTGTTATTGGAAGCTACATATGTATAGTGAAGCTTCACTGGTCACTAGCCATGTGATACTATGGATTTGGTGAAGTAGCATTTGTATAGTCAAAATGTCTTCTGTCTTGACTTATGTAATATTGGGTGTTTGCTGATGTTACATATGTAACATCAAATATGCTCCATCACTACACATGTAATATCATGTGTTTGCTGATCATAGTGAAATACTTGCTATCCCTCCACATGTAATATCACGTGTTTACTGATGATACACATGTATAGTAAAATATTGGTTGATGTTACATAAGTATAGTTCAATACTTTCTGTCACTATATGTGTAATATCATGGGTTTGCTGATGTTACATATGTGAAGTCAAATATCTCCTGTTGCTACAAATGTAACTCCCAGGTTTTGATGACACTTTATATGAGGCAGTCTGTGCATTTTAATGCTACACATGGAAAATCCTGTTGCACTGCATCACTCCCAACCTTGAACAACTTTTGAATATTACACTACAATACAGGGAAGCTGGCAAGCTAGATTGGAATGTGAGATAAGTAAAACTTGACCCTGCTTTGTCATACAGCTCAGCAACAAAATAGTATCACTGCCCTTAGGTTTATCATGAACTGCCCAGCTAAACCATATCATGTTGCTCACAACATCCTGTGGAGCCCAAACCACTGAACATGAGCCTGAACCTGCTCCTCTGTAAATCAATGTTCCCTCTGTGTGCTTTGCTCAGGAACCAGCTCAGCAAATATTGACATACTGCTACCTGATTGGCCAAATAATCTGATCTCTGTTCTTGACTTATCTTTGACCTAGTGAGTGCATCTCATTGTGCAGTATTCGTTTATCACATTGAACCTCACCACAGCCCACATATAGCTCAGTCAGCCTATTTTATCTTTGTCACTCAAAAGAAATGCAATTCCCCCCATGTTCCCCCCGGGGGAATATGAGACTTTGTTTTCCCACCTGTGATTGATTTACCGCATGGGGAAGTCGTTTAATGTTTGCAGTGAATACACTTGGATTCACCTCCCAACTGGACTGTGTCATACGCTGGAATTCATCAACTTTCTAAAGAGGCGGCATTCGAGCTCCAATCAGTACCTAGTGGAAGTAAGTGTGCAACCTAAAACAGAACTACCACCTAGCCGCATCTCATCTCTGTTTTCTGGGAATCCTAACAATCCTTTTGTGTGATTGTTTGTTAGCGTATTTTTCCGTTGATTGGCAACTACAATCACTACAAGGGGTACTTTTTGTTGAGGCAATTAATCAGTTGAAACCATCTCTGTCTGTTAAGAACTCCTTGCTTACCTCACTTTCATCCTATATCACTTGGCAATGCCTAGAAGACGCTGCAAGGGACCAGCAATTCCAGCAGAGCAGTTTGGAACTGAGGTAAACCTCTTTGCCC
>MWRL01014202.1:0-12298 GCA_002157085.1 Melampsora occidentalis | reverse complement strand
AATGTTGGACCGGATGATCTGACTCTCTTAGGAATGAAAAAACACATATCAATCAGCTGATCAGACCAATGAAGAAAAACCCAAAACAAATAACAAATTTTGAAATATTAATTTGGGATAAAGAACATCTTGAGTGCAGAAAAAAATTGAAAAACTAACTTTTTAATGATTCAGTTTTCATTTCATGGGATTCTAAATCTGATTTAATTGAATTTGAAGTTGATTTTGACAAAAGTGAAGATATAAGTTGACCAATTCTAATCTTGCCGTTCTCCAAAACAAAATCAACATCCAAACTTGATTCTACACCAACTACTTCATCAACAATTATGATATATATTCCAAATCAAATTCTAGCTAAGATTTTGTTTGGTATTACTTCAAAATATTCAGGTAGATTGGTTTGAGCTGATGGGCTTGCACTTGAAGTTTCTGAATGACAAACACAACTATGATAAAACAAAGCAAAGCAATATTTTTCCTCAGAATCCAAATTTTGTGTTCAGATGTGTACTCGATAAAAATCAGACTTACTTTTGTTGAATCAAAGTAATAAGTGCTGATCGGATCGAATGAGAAGTTAGTGATGATAATTTGACCAAGCTTGAGAATGGTAAACGGCCCCTTCTAAGTAAAAGTGAACCAATCTCCTATCCAAAGAATTTAACTTTTCAATGTTAGCCACTTGATTTTCGAATCTTCGAAGTGAAAAGATTTTGACTCAACTCCACAAGCGTGACCATAGAGGGTAGTTAATAAATGTTCACATAACGTTATATCTTGTGGTCCGATCATCGATTCTGGTATTGAGTTTGAGTTGGACTTTTCAAGTTGAAGACTTCTGAAGATGGGTTGATAATTAAAAATGTTTGTGGGTCAAGGTTTTAAAAGATCCAGTTTCACGGGTTGTTTTGAAAAGCGAGATCCGACTCGGATGAAAACTCGATATGCAAAGTCCGATGGAGTGACAATAAAATTCGAAACTTTGCGAATTGCAGCGCTGGCACTAAAAAAAAGGCCTCGTGCCGAGTTTCGTTATTCCTTCCCTTTACCTCACAAGACCAACGAAGGTCATGTTTCCTGGCGCTGGATATTCCGCATCAAGGGGAGAAACATGAGCGAAACACAGACGGACACGGACGAATTGAACATACATGAAAATGACGAAACCATGACTAAAGACAGCCACTTAAAGTTATCCTCACTTATCAAGATGCTACCAAGAATCAGATGATCAAAGATTGCACGCACTTCAGCCTTTCAGGATACATAAGTGAGAGCTGATCATTGGTTTGGGACTTCAATTTGGGATCCCTTAACTTTTCTCCTCTTTGCAGTTCTCTGTCCTAAATGTATCTTTTTATTTCGCATCATTCTCTCTTATCGTATCTTAATTATCTTTTTTGCAACCCTGAAACATACACGCATACTACCAGCGCTTCTCATATTTGTAATCTCTCGAAGTGTTCACTTTTGAGCAATTTAATTGAAATATATTCTACTACCTATGTAACAAACTAGTCAACAAGCTCTGATTGCAACAAACTTTTCAGAATGGTATGCAGTGTCACTGCCTGTTCGCAACAAAACTAGACTTGAGGTTTTTGAATCGCAACTAAAGTGCTATGATTTTTGGTTGGTGTAAATTTGGCAACCCACTTGATTCAGTGGGACGGTCACGCAAGTGATGTCAACCCTGTTGAAAGATATTAGGCAGTGCACACCAAAAAAATCATGCCTGTGTAGTGCAGGAATGGAACAGAGTCTGACTAAAAAAAGTTTGTCCTAGGTTGGCTCACGGATCCCCTCCCACTACCTCTGTTTGGTCCTGACATCTTTGATCATTGAGCATGTTCATCAGTATATACCGTATATTTCCATTTAAGAAGACACGTTGGTGTTGGTGTACCAGACTGCCTGTGCCCATCCATAAAAGTAGTTGTGGGTGGCTAAAGTTGAGAACGTGGACATCTTATAGAAATTGACTAATAGGTCTGTTCTCTCTTCTTGGGCTCTGTTGTTTGTTCGAGGAGAATTAATAAAGGCACTTAATAAAACTTCACTACAAAAATTGATGGACAGGGCGAGCTGTACAAGACTTATATCTCTGAGCACTCGTTACCACTTTCGAGACGCTGCATAGTTTATCAACACCTACATTTTGTTCATTTCTTACTCATTCTCAAGAAAAGACCTCGTCTTCATCTTTGCAATTCTCTCACTCATCTTGTTTGCAATGAAACAGAATAAACCTGACTATGTACGTAACCAACCAGAGACACGTCTTCCTACTAACTATCTAATTATGACAATAAACTCAAATCTCATCCTATCTGCATATCATCTTACTAGCAACTCACCTCTCCTCTTCGCGTACCAACCTCTCTTCCTCGTCACCATCTTCTTCCTCAGCCTCCATAACCCTTTGATGAGCCCTCTTCATCGGACTTAATCGTTGATCACTTAAAATCACCGAGGTCTTGAGTTTCAAGAGTTGGACTAACGTATCATTAATCGGTGTAAGCACTCCATACTTTTCTCCTAGTTTAGAGATATATCCATTAATATAATCAATTTCAGTCTGTTCATCTACTTCTTCCACTTGTTCATCTTCCCATCCGTTAACTTGTGATGCCTTGTTTTGTTTACTCCTTAATCTTGATTGTTTGATCTTGGCTGGAATCCGATCACTGGCTAATTTACGTACGTCTGCACACATTGATGAGATATTTGGTCCTGTAGCTTTCATCACTTGTCGTACATGTCGTAGTAAATTGACTTCAGCTAGTGGATGATCAATTCCGAAGCCTTTTTCTTCCTTAGCTTGTAAAGCAAAAACAGCTGAAGCTTCCTGACAGATCCCTTGGGCTAGTCGTTCAAATGATATTTCACCGGCTAGTGCTTCATTCCGAGTCTCTAAGAGTGCAGTGATCGGGTTTAGAGCTGCGTTTACAGTTAGTTTGACAAGAGCCGAGGTCTGGAATTCAGGAAGCGTTAGCCATTTGGTTCCGAGAGCTTCTACGATTTCTGGTTGAAGTAGTGCGGCGAGAGTGTGATGAAGAGAATGAGTCTCAGGTTTAAGATGCGGTAGATGATGATCGAGTGTAGGAGTAATTGAAAGAGATGAGTTCATGAGCGGATTCGACTCAGTAGAGAGCGCTAGAGTTTGAGGCATCGACGTTGTGACTGAAGTGAACCTGGTATCGCCAGAAGACGGATACCAATGTCCTCGATTCCCAAGTTCTGCTAAGCTATCGAGAACGGTTTGATTGGGTAATACACCTAGCTTGAGATCGCCCATTCCTGCGTGACAGAAACGGCCATGGGAAGGCTGAGGACTAGCATCGTCTGCCTCTAGTTTGTCCTCATTCGGTTGAGGATAACCGCTATCGAGTTTGAGAACACCATGAGATGTGTTGGCCAAGATAAAACTGGGTCGAGATTCAGGATGTGGGAAACAACGTTCGAGGACTTCTTCTATAACACCTAAACCATTATGAAGTAAAACGATAGTAGAAAATCTAGAAATCCTATGAAGGATAGGTTTCAATGAATTTGTGAGTTGATGAGCTTTAGTAGTGACGATTAAACTTTCGATAGGTTGTTGTTTTTGAGAATGTAAGAATTCATATTCGATTCCATTGATCGATTTCGTTAATGAATCTTTTTCAATTTGAAGTGATAAACTTTTAGGCGAAGTTCGGTGTTGAATTTGAGGTTTTCTTAGTATGAAATTGATGGGATAAGATTTAGATCTTAGATGGAAACAAACTAATGAACCAATCGATCCAGCTGAAAGGTTTTACATCAAAAGGAGAGAACCAATTTTTTAGAACTTCTGTTCTTTGGATTGTTAAATTCGTTGTAGGCCTTTTCTGTGAGTGAGTTGAGTTGATGAGCACGTACGGCCCAGACAATGGATCCTGATCATATCTTGATGAGATTGTGAAGTCTTCTATTGACCATGTTCATCGAATGTTTACCTGGAAGTTGATTGGTCTCCCCCTTTCCTGTTGACCTCTCAGGCTTATGTATGATCCGGGCATGTAGCCGGGCCAGATCCGGGCTGGATCGGGATCTCCCGGCGGCGGTCCCCATGATACATACAGGCGGGTTGTAGGCCCTTGTATGTAGCTCGAGTATCCTCCCACTTGACTGGAAAACTACCTTGGAGTCTGGACCTTGGTCCCTTGTTCTCTGTGCTCCTGATCTGCTGCTGAATGGACAAGTCCGAATGGTCTCACATTCTAGGTTATTTGATGTTTGCAACCAGGCAGAACCAGGCTACAAACTTCCCTTGGAGTTCAGAAAAGTGAGAAATCACATATACAAAGGTACAGCTGTTTTGAACACAGTTGCACCTCCCTACTTTTTTCCATACGTGTGGGCAATTATACCTTTAGAATTCCTCTGGTAAGCACCATTGGTCAACCTCTTCTGAGGCTTTCCAAGCCAACCACATATCTGACCTTAACAATAAAGGAGTCGGAGGTAATGGATTACATAATAAGTGAAGGATACAAAGATCAAACGACTCTTGAGGACTTGATCTACCAGAACTCATAATGAGAGAAATTTATAGCACCAGAAACCTTACAAATGAACTTGGGTTTCGATTTCAACATGAAAAAACCTCTTCAGTTGTGCCCTTTCAAATTTCATAGCTTCCCGACCTCCAAAATTTTTCCAACAACCTACATTCTTTTGAGTCTCAATGAAGAAATACAGAGAACAATCAGGGTACTAGAGTGTTTTTGTGTTGAGCTCAGGTTCATCTTTTTTGCGCCGCAAATCTCAAGCTACTGATTTTATACGTCTCTCCGATTCCTACAAAACAAAGCTGTTACATGTCCGGAAATGTTTCCCTCAGACCACCTTCAGGTTGATTGAATTCCGTTGCGTTGTCCATACGCTTTGCTTACGCATTTTTTTGAATTATGTCTATGGTGCTACTACCTTGAAAGTGTGGTACTTGCAGCGCTTTTGACACAATCTGACACTACTATCTATGACAGATTTGAGCAGGAGTTCTTTCGTTCAATCAGAACAAGGTATATAAACTCGTTGTTGGCGCTGGAAGCCTTTTATAGCAGAATTTTTTGGTTTCGATCAGATTCCACATCCTATCTGGGTAACCTCGGTTGCAAATCATACCCCTCGTGAAGCCTCTCGTACTCTTACGCCGAGTCGCGTCAAATCAAGTTTGGTCGTGCAAGATTTGATTGACAACCGTTACCCAGTATCTAGAGTTCTTTCTACAACATTGAGCTTTGAAACCCTTTTTAAGGTGGTGTTCATGAATATAGCCGTGTGAGTCGAGACACATTACCCATGTCAAAAGCTGGCTGAGGTTTCCATCGTGTCAAGCTGCAGGTGAAACTCGAAGGTGAAAGATTTTGATCTAAAAAACTCTCCGATGAAAAATCCTACACCTACTTAAAGGCTAAGCTACATTGAAAGGAGTTCAGGAAAGGATAATAAACTATGAATCATCACTCTGAATACATTGGTCGCAGGTGTGTAGGTTTTGATCAATAGATCCCTCAAATATCATCAGATAAATTCTGAAATTTCTAAACCAACTTGATACGGGCAAGATCCGCTATATAGGTCCATCCTATATTTCTTCAACGTCTCAGTATTTGATAAGGCACATGCTGGGCAATAATCTCAACTCGTGGACAGCGAGGGAGCTACGACAGCAGAGTTAGGACGGGCTCGGATCCCAAGACTTCCATGAGTGACTTACCGAAGTTACAATGTGATCCATCACGGACCGGGTGGAAGGCGAGCTTTCCACACAAACTATGTTCAAAAAGGCCGCCATAGCTTCTTTTGCTAGATGATCCTTTGTTGTGATTTTCAAGTCGGAGTCTAAAAACGAGAAGCTCGGCCCCAACTACTCATCATTCAAAAGTGGAAATAACCTGAAGCTCGAGAAAATCTCAAAGCCATAGATCTCGAAAGCAACTTATTGTTAGATTTTCTTGAAATTGAAAAATAGGACCTACGCGTATGTATCATAAGTTGGTCATCTTGATAGTGTTTCCTGAATTTCTCCCTGGCTGCAATGTAGCCCAAAAGCACTTGGTTGGAAGTTCATAGCTTCAACGAAGTGCTCGAGTGTAGTCTATCAAGGTTTCCTATTAGTTCTTGTACAATTATCCAGGGCATTTTAATTCGGTCAGGTTGATTTTGAATTTCATTTTACATCAGGACAATAATTGTAAGGTGGAAGTATAGCAAGAGGATGGACCTGAAATCTGATAAAAGCTGACTCTGACTTCAATCTTTCCCCCTTCATCATCAAATTATTACCATCTTCATATTACTTCAATATTTTTTCTTTACATCCGTGCTTCCGTGCATTTGTTATACGTTCAGCAATTTAGTATCTTCAAGTTAATTTAGAGTCTGTCAACTATGTCTTCATTAAGAATCATCACCTTCGTTGCTTTCGTCTTCACCATTGGATCTCAATCCATCCTCACTGCACCTAGCTCATCTCCTATTCCATCGACTTATCATGATTCCGAGCTCGTCAAACGTGTTGTAGAGGCACAACCTAGCGCTAGCGGCAAACCTGAGAAAATAGTCGGTCGCAAGCACGTCAGTCGTCGTAGTCCATTCCATCCAGATGTTTTAATGGCTCGTAGCAATACCGGACCATTAGCCACAGTCACTCAACTCATGAATGCGGCATCAGCAGTAGACGGGGACAAGAATTCGATTCGTAAGTTAAGATCTCAAACCACTCTTTCAAACCTTCAAACTGACGATCTTCTTCATTTAGATAATTCTTTAACTTCTTTACAATCTAATAAACAAATGGGAGAATCTAATGAATTCCAAAAAGAAATTTCGGAAAAGCTAAAACAATGGCAAAAACATGCCAATAGTATTCCAACTTTAACCAACATACACAATTCGTTGAGTTTTTTTGGTAGAGACAAAGGAATGGCTAATTTAGATAAAAGTAATGAAATGGAAGTTACCTTAAAGGTTTGTCACCTTATTTCCCTCCCTTTTGGACGTCTTCTTGTTGTTAAACTTGAGTCTTTTTCCTTTTTCTTTTTTTTCGATTCGGTTTAGAATACGATTAATTCGATGAAAAATTCCATGTCTGATGTGAACTTGATGGTTTATCAAGTTCCTGCTTTGGGTCCAACACTCGGACCTATAGTTTACCAGATCAAATGTATTCTGTCAGTAACTTTACTCTTTCAAAAGTATGGCCTACCAAATACTAACATCCGATTGATTTTTCATTTGTTTATGATGATCTTAGGGATGATATCTTGAACGGAAGTGAGAATACTGCCGATGCACTAATCACCAAATTGGGTCTCGGAAAAAACCTCGACCTTTGTTCATTAATGAGTAACATGTCAGAGTTCTGTTAGAAAGAAAAAGAAACCCCCATCCAACATCTTTCTTTCTCTCTTGTCTCTTGCTTACTATATTCAATTCATTCAAAGTATCATTTTTTTCAGAAGTGATAGAATAATTTTTTTCCCAAAGCCAAATGATTTCTTGTTGTTCCTTTCTCTTTTTTGATTAATTCTTCGTCTTTCTTTCCTTTTAACCATTCGTTTTGAAACTTCCTTTCATTCATTTTTTTCTCATTTAATATAACACCTAAGGCTAAACTCAAATTCTCTCGATGTCTTCTTTTTTATTAGTTTTAAGTTGACTTGAGTTTTAAAAAAACAAATTGAATATTTTCTTGATCTCTTTTTTCCATCTTACGGAGACCCGATCTCGAATTGAGACTCCGTCGAGTCGATAGTCCATGGAGCCATTACCAAGCCGGAGGGAAGAAAAGATAGTGAATCTCTCAGCCTCCTTTTGAGAACAATAACATGATGGAAACTCCATCATCAATATTAATAAAGACCTCGACTAGATATAGTCCCTTTCGGAAAAGCTTGAATAAGAAAGGCCCAATCTACTTGATTCGATCGACCCAAAGTTGAACTTATGCTGAGGGTACTCATGTTTGTCTGTACTATATGGAACCGAGAGCCAGGCTTACAAGTGAAATTCAACCTTTCATAAGATGTACGAAGATTTTGCATTCGAACAATTCAAGTTTACAAAATTGTTCAAATTCAAGATGCAGTCAAATATTTGATCAAGGATCTTACCCCCCCCTATCGCTTACGAGGAGTCTTCAAGACCACTTGCGAGTGGGAGGGAGGAAGGGACTGTGTTAAGTTTAGCAGATGTTGTTGTTCGAGATTGTTAATTTGTAGCTGTAAAAGGTATCCTCAATCGGTTATAGTTTATACTAGCAATCAAATACAAAATCTGATGAAGTTTACTTGGACAAATGAGGATTTGCTTAATATGGAAAGAGCAGAATTCAGGTAGACTATAAATCATGATATATCAGGCAATACGACTCTCAAGATGAATATAGATTGTGAGAGTTGTGAATATACATACTTCGATTGTTTGTTTCCCAAAAAATCATGTTTATGGATTTTTTTACATGATCTTTGCCCTCTGAATCTCGCGTTGAACATGTGGAACTGATCACAAAATATCCTACGAGTCAATGATCTTTTTGGCCCTCAAAACAAGAGATGAGCTATGATCATGAGCAGTCGGCTTGTCAGTTGACACACCATCGAAAGCACACAACCAAAACCGCAAAGGTTTACAAGGCTTGATGACAATGGTATGAAGGCTGTTATGATCTATAATCAAGATTGATCAGATCCCTTCAAATCAGATCGTCCTTGTCTCCTAGGATCTGAATGACCATCTCCTGAGATGACCTCAACACCCACCCACAAACTGTTCAAGTAAAGCTGAAGTGACGACATCAGTGAAATGAAGGATAGGGTTCGATCGATATGAGCTGCATTTACAACCTGTACAGAAATGGTTACATGTCTAGCTGTAACTGTATACATACAAAAGGAAGTGTGAAGATTACATGTATGTACTACTTTCACCATCTCGATTCTCATTGCATTTCTCATTCACACCAAACCAATTACTCAAATATCATTCTACAACAACACTCACTTTATACGGAACCACTTCATCGTTCAAGATGCTACATCCACATGCTACCACCAAAGTACCATCTACTTCAATCTCAGTAAGTCACTCATCGCTCATCCCTCCGAGCTTCCAGCTAAAAGTCAATGCAAAGTTCAAAGTTCAATGCCACTGACATTTAACTAAATCTGTTTACCATAACTCAGACAGCGTGTCTTCAATCATACGACGTAATCATAATAGGCGCAGGAATAGCCGGCAGCAGTCTAGCTTACTCCCTCTCAGATCCTACAAGCAAAAACCCGCGTTCCGTCCTATTGATCGAAAGAGATCTTACCCAACCTGACCGAATTGTAGGCGAATTACTACAACCAGGAGGATGTTTAGCAGTTTCAGAATTAGGCCTAAGTGAATGTTTAAATGAGATAGAAGCCGTAGAAGTACGAGGGTACACTGTCTTTTGGGGATCACGTAAAGCTTCGAATACGTCTCATGGCGGGATCAATTTACCTTATCCACCTCAAACACCTTCAAAGAAATTAGATTGGACAGATGGAGCACTTTGGAATGCATCTAAAGGTTTATCAGAACAACCTATTCAAGAAGGCAGAAGTTTTCATCACGGTCGATTTGTGCAACGGCTTCGTTGGAAAGCAGCCTCACGAGTCACACTAATCGAAGCCACTGTGACCGAACTCATCAGGTGTCCTCATAGTGATCATGTCATTGGAGTCACCATACAATCAGGCACCGAAAAATCATGTTCATTTTACGCTTCACTCACAATCGTCACAGACGGATGTTTCTCGAAATTCCGTCGTCAATTAGCGCCCCAAGCCTTTCGTCAACCGGTTGTAAGATCTCATTTTGTTGGATTAATCCTTCAAACACCCGATCCTTTCAAATCGATTCCTCAACCTGGTCATGGACATGTGTTTTTACCTTCGAATGTTTCGAGTTCTTCTACAATTGAAAAAGACGAAGCTAGTGTTGGTCCGGTACTTGTTTATCAAATCGGAGTGGACGATACTCGAATGCTTGTAGATGTTCCTGGTAGTAAAGTCCCAAGTATTAGTAATGGTAGTCTAAAGGTAAATCTCTAATTCCTATCTTCCTTTTATGTGATAGAGTTCTTTTTTTCAAATACTGATAAGATTGCCAAATCTTTATAGGATTATTTGGAACGTCACGTCACTCCCATCTTACCACCATCACTACAAGAAGCCTTCCAAACCTGTCTAGACTCCCCCGATCCAACCCACCGTCTGAGAGTAATGCCAAACTCATATCTCCCAGCGCATCTTCAAGAAGACCATCCTGGTGTGATCATGCTAGGAGATGCGCATAATATGAGACATCCACTTACAGGAGGCGGCATGACAGTAGCTTTATTAGATGTCTTGAAATTGAAAAGGTTGTTTGATCCTTTACCTGATTTGGGTGATACGGACGCGGTGGACGAATGTGTGAGAAGATGGCATCAGAATAGGAAAGAAACTTCGACTTGTGTGAATGTTTTGGCTCAAGCACTTTACACACTCTTTGGAGCAGATGGTACGAGTCTTTTTTTGATCATTTACTTAGTTTATTATATGAATGATCAAATTACTAAACCGAATCTTTCTTGATGGAATTCAACTTGATAGATGAAAGACTCGAGATCCTCAAACAAGGATGTTTCCGATACTTTGAACTAGGAGGTCGCTGTGTCTCAGATCCCATCGGATTACTCTCAGCTCTGAAACCTTCACCAATGTTACTGCTTTATCATTTCTTCTCAGTAGCATTCTATTCGATTTGGATCATGATCCAATCTGAAATCTCTGCAGCTCAAAAAGATGAGTTTGGTTCGGGTTTGAATAGGTTGTGTAGGATGCCTGCTTTGGCTTTGAATGTGTTTTGGGCTGCTTGTGTGACTATCTTACCTGTCTTATGGGCTGAATGGTAATCAGTAAGACTTTCGACTTTTTTGTATATGCATCTCTTTTATTATTTGAAACTCGTTTCTTTTTGTATGATTTAGTTGTTTTTGTTTATCTTTTTTTCGTGGTCTTACAAGTAAATAAAAACTCATAATTAAGAATTTTTTTTGACATTTCTTCTTACATTTCTATATAATAGAGAATTGCATACAACACTTACTAAACAAGTTTCAAAAAGTGAAAGAACTAGCATACTTTGGAGATTTGGCCATCTAATCGGAGCAAGGAGCTACTTTGTCTTTTGGATATTGGTCATTCAACACTTTTTAACTTTTTTTTTTCAGAACAATCTAATCTCTTTTGAGATATTCAAATGTTTGAGGTTTAAACTTTGTTGTTTAGGTTCTTCTTTTTTTTTGAAAATCACCTTTAGGCATTTAGCCCACCTGCAGGAAGCGGTGACCCTCCAAAAACACCTACGTGCAAGCACTCTCTCTCGGAATTCAGTGTAAGTATGGAGTCATTTAGACTCAAAAACTTCTTGCGGTTATCAACATTGCTGAGCAGGCATTTGATCCTCCTCCCCAGCCCCTTATCCTAGCGTAAACCAGAGTCAAAGGGGAGAAGGGGAGTTGCTTTTGGCATGAGGCAACAGGGATGAACCGTACCGAGGTATTGATGTCACCAGGCCAAGTTATTGTTTGAGCTAAGAAAGTTTTTTTTTGAAAGAAACTGTCTCGGGTCCATTGGAGGATGACCAAAACCTTCATTGGGATTGAACAGTCAATAGTATCTTTGGTGAAGAGGCAAACTTAACAAAGTCCACTCGCTCGCGAGGCTTCGAGCGAGGGTGAAGAGGTAACTTTCATCCCTCGTTTGAGCGACTCGAGCTCAAGAGGAACTTAGTTAAGTTTGAGTTTACCCATAACAATCGGCCATCTTACACCACAAGGACACCCAGGTGTCCGCGGGATGTCCGATTTTGCTTGGTGGGGGACGGACATCCCCCCACAACACAACGGTATGTACCTTTTTGGACGTCCGAGTGCGGATGTCCGAGCAAAGCCCACCCGTCAGCCCAAGGATAGCAGACTTGCATCCAACTGGCATCCGACAAGTTTTGTCAGGAGGATAGCTAGAGCATCGATCAGTACGTTGGACATCCAGGCTGCTGAGCACTGGATGACCTGCGGGTGAATTTCAGCTAATAAAAGTATAGATCTCGCTGTTTTTGAGATCACGTACAGACACGTTGGATTAATCATAAGGGTTTGTATTTCTTATTGAATGATAAAGCAGATTGGAAAAAAGAATTGATGATTTGAATCGATTCAAACAAAGAAACGATGAAAATGAAGACAAAC
>MWRL01014195.1:0-12185 GCA_002157085.1 Melampsora occidentalis | reverse complement strand
AGGCTCTTGGAGGAGTCAGTAAAACCACTAATGAAAGAGAATGAATGAAAACAATAAGTGTAAAAGCTCACCTGGTTCCAGAAGTCCAAATATAGGCTCTTGGAGGAGTGAGACTTCCTAGAACTGGGCGTGGAGCAAGAAGATATAACACTCCCTATCTAATTGCATAACCCAAACCCCATGAGTACTTGCCTGTACTTGTGTACTCCTTACACACCTGTAACATGTAAAGTGTCTGTATAGCTGCTGCAAGTGCTAACATGATTCACTTACATATGTGGAAATTTTGAGGCCAATTTGAAGAAAAAGGGGAAGAAATTCCTTGGGCAAAAATACATGTACAATGTGCACAAAAGAAGGGTGAACAACTTTTTTTTTGGGTCCAGAGTTCCGTCACTTGGTGGAAAAGGCGGTAGAGGGACTTTAGGGTGCTCTCCTGCAAAAGGCTCCAACCCTGAGCAATAAGTTTGTACAAATTGGTCCTAAGTCCCCTGCTTGCTAAGCCTTGCAAGGCGGGCATGGGACTTTGATAAGTTTACCTTGGTAGCAAACTTCTTGACAAAAGCCTGGGAATGCTTCAATACTGAGGAAACACATCCCACCCGTGGTCTCCTGTGAGATTTTCATTTCCCGTAGGATCATGCATTTTAGAAAAAGTCAAATACACATCATGTTGGTGTCAGAAACATAATCCATAACCTTGCACATTGAACGTGCTCTGACACAGAAACTGCTGGGTCCAACACTGTTTCATGATCACTCAAAGAGCATCCCCTACGTGTGCGGTCTTCTAAACCAGATACAGAGCCAAAAAAATTATGCTGCAAACCTAGTGACAGCTGTATCTCATATGCAGCATCCGGTTCATTCAACGTGCACACCAGGTATGAGTGTTTGAGCTTCTACCCATGCCAGAGATGTCAGATCCACACCCACTCAATGTACCAATTACATAGTCATTGCTTGTATATTGGGCTGTTGTGGTGATAAGAGACGGTGATATGAATGTTCATAGACCCGTATATTGGTTTGTTGTGGTGATGAGAAACAGAGATACAAATGATTAAACACCTCCATGTGTTTAGCTTGAGGACTGTTGAACACAGCAATACACACTTGAGATGAGCTCATGGCTGGTATACAAGTCATGTTTGTTTCTGATCTGTTTTCCTTTTATCTCTGTCTCATACTTCACCATCATTCTCAATTGCACCCAAGAGGTGCAATTTGGGTACCATCAAGAAATGGCTGCATATCTGGGTTCAAGGAGGGATCATGTTCCTTGGTGTGCTTGCGGAAAGTGGCAAAACAAGATTTCCTCTGCAAAGAAATCCTTAGCCCTCAGGCCAAAAAGTCAACATTGGGGGTAAGTCCCTCATGCTGAGATATGTGGATTCAACTTGTTGAATGATAGCTGTCCAGCATCAAGGGACTTTGTTAAGGTAGAGGCCACATGTGGATGATTGACATGATTGGTATGTCAGAGATTGTTTGGCATATTGCAAATTAACACCAGATCAAAAAGTATTAGGCTTACAGTTGGGAAGGAGTGGGTGAGTCACAAGTTCAGAGCTGTGTTTTTGATGGGTGCAAATGTCATTAGACCCAAATAAGGATTTTGGACGGACTTGTGGTTTGGAGAAATAAAGCTATTCAAAATTAAGACAAGGTAAGAAAAAAAGCTGACAGGCATCTCAATGATCCCTTGTAGATATGTGTTTGCTTATATAGTAGGTAAGAAGGTGGTGATGGACACATCTTGACAAGCTTTGTACCATTTGTCTCTTTGAAAATGAACACAAGATGGAGTCCTCAATCAATTTCAAGTTTGAGCATCTGAGGAGTTCTTTTTTGCCACTAGGTAAGTTTTGAGTCATCCTATTGAACTCTTTTCAATATCTCATGATATTCGAGCTACATGAGGTGCTACTCCACGATATGTTCTGGAGAGAAATGGGGAAACCAAAGCCGTCCGCAGTAACTGGTAACGGTCTTTTTGCAGTACTTTGACTGCATAGATATCTCAAATGGTGTTGATATGAAGCATTGTTACGCACAAGATTAGAAAGAAATAGAGAAGAGCAAGTTAGGAAAAAGTTCAGAAAGAGCATCGAGGATCAAGATAAGAGAGCAGAAAAGAAATTCATGAAATTTTCAATCTAACACATCTGCACATTCTGAAGTCCACCAGTCTGTGAATGATTCTGTAGACCTGATCAAAACTTGGTTTATACTAGGATTAGATGTAATCCGTTTGGATAAGAATCGCGCTGCTCGACGACGTTGACTTTCGATTTCAGCTTTGACTGCATCAGAGAGCTTCTTTTCAGCAGTCTGAAGAAGCTTAAAACAAGTTTGTTCAAGATGTGAATCAGAAGAACTTTTGGCCGATGAAGAACCCCTGTTTCCAATTGGTGCGATCCGAGGTGGTGATAAGCTTTTCTCTTCCAATAATTTTCGAGAGAGATAATGTAACCACTTGGCAGCCGAACATCATGCGCTGATCAGTAAGTGCAATGGCTCAGTATAGGAGATGGAAGAAAGGAAATGGAACTGACGATCACATTGCTAAACGAATTATAATCACTCCAACTTTTTTCTTTGCGTGCTGCATTCATAAGATCATAGCACTCAAACTGATAATCCACAGCTTCTGCTGTACCACCAAAAATGTCAGGATCCGGTTCAGTCCAGATGACGTGAGACCGACTTTCATCAATTTGGAATCTGGCTCGCGATAGTCCAAAGTCTAGGAGAGTGACTGAGATTTTCGTCTTGGCAGAACTCAGTGGATCCTGCGTCAACGGTTCAATTGCTGTCTTAGCCATGAGGCTGACAAGTTCATCAGCAGAGGTATCTCCATTATTGGCACGCCCGCTTCCTCTCGTCTGAGCTGTAGCTTCAGGTGCAGATTCGTGACGCTGAACTGTAATGTTACCCCAATGAAGGTCCCGATGCTAAGAAAATCAAATAAATAGCCATAAGGTCAAAGGTCACGCGATTGCCTTCATACTTAGATTCCTTACCTCAAACTCATGATCCCTCTCAGCTCGACTCAATGTATGAGCCACCTGGGAGAACACACTCGTAGCCTCCTGCCAGTTTCTGAGATCAAAACTCTCAAGATCTTCGCCAGCTCGGCCAGATAGCATACAGCAATACAGCTGCCGCCGAGAAAATTTACCTGGTAGATGGATATACTGTTAGCGTTGACCATAAAATGAATGAAATCCTTTACAACTCAATGTCTGATAAACCCTTATATTCACCTGGACTTGGATTGTACACTTTATCAGGACAACGTTCTTGATAGCTCTTCCATTCCTTGAGCAAGATAGGCGGGTACGCTCCAGACACAACAAATGCACTGCAGACGATCGAATAAAAAGATGATATGGAAGATAGTATGATCAATACTGGTACCGGAAAAGTGTAGTGTCTCATCGGGTGGCAAAGGGGTGACTGACGAATGCTTACCCACGAAAGTTGAGAAAGCCTTTCTCAGATTCAGAACCTAAGAGGCGTGCCAACTTGACCTCCTTTTCAACATCGGCCCATTCTGTTTCGCATGGAAACTCGTCAGCTTCAATTCCAACCCGACTATCATAGTTTTGATCAGTCATTTTGTTCACATGTCTTCGTCGACTATGGGATTTTGATCTCTTTATCGGAACTACCTTCATCACAAAAGCTTCATGCGCTTTAGAACTTAAATCGGCTGAATCAGAGCATTTTTCAGGCGACCAACTATAGACCTCAGAGAATGTCGCTTCTGCAATCTTCGTCCAAGAACCCTCAGTTAGTGGCCTGTAGCAGGACAGATTCCTAAATATCGTTGCTGGAGGCTTGTTGAAAATGCTATTGAATTCATAGATGACAGATTGGCCACAAGTCTGAAGTAAACTCGACAATTCTTGAACGATTCTTGATACACCGGCTCGCTTAGCAGGACTTGGATGATGTACATATGGCGAACAAACCAGACGACCATCAGACACTGATCTATTTTTCTTCTTCGCAGGTGTCAGGTACATCCCTGGACGACGAGGAGAGGCATACAACACAGGGTGAGCAAATGTCTTCTGTCTTAGTCTATGAGGTGAGAGGCCAATTTCAAAGCCAGGCGGGTCGGGTTTTGTTAAATCAAACACCCTGGGAAAATCTCGAGCAGTATCTGGACTATTTGGCATAAACGTGGCAGGGGCTTCAGTAGAAAAGGTTCGAGCTCTTCTCGCTGAGCTAGTAGCGAGTGATAATCTTCCGCGAATTCTCCGTACCGGTGGCGGAGCCAAAGCTACAGGAATTCCGTGGATTTTCATCACGGGGGAAATCGCCATGGGTGGGTGCGCGTAAGGTTGAGGCAGGGGAGAGTGGTTTTGTCGGAAGGGTTTGGCTGTTTGTCGGGATTTGACAGGATATCCTTTAGGTGTGGATAATTGTGGAATCACTACCACAGCTTTATTCTGGTTCGATACAATCTCAATAGAGTCATTGTCTGAAACCTCTGAGCTTGATTGCTTTGTTCGCACGGGGCCAGTTTCCGAGCTAACTGTACGTACTTTGTCCGCGCCTGGGAACATCTTTATTGAGCGTGATTTAGTGCTAGCCTTCTTACGTTCTTCATCGTCTTGCTGGGTAGAAGGTACTCTACTTCTGCGTGAGACAGGGGGTACTTCAGGTGGCGAGTCGATTTCTCTGGGTGCTGTCGTTCCGATTTCAATGGAGTCATCTTGTTCTGGAGCATCTGGACTTGGCTCCTTTACTTTGTCCGTGTTTTGAACCCTCCTTCTGGATTGTGCTTTAGTGCTAGCTATCTTCGGGTCTGCATCGTCCTGCTGAGCGGAAAGTACCCTACGCCTGCGTGAAACAGAAGCTACTTCAGGTGTTGAGTCAAGTCCTGTAGGTCCGGATTTTGACTCGATGACGGAAGGTCTGTTATTATCAGAATCTGAACCACTTTGGATCACCATGGCACTTCGTCGATTCGTTTTCTTGCGTGTAGCACGAGGCTGGAGAAGATCTGATGTCATAGAATTCGTTGTTGCCGTATGATTTTGCTGAGAGGCGAGTACCCTAGTTTCGAGTGAGGCGGAGGTTGGTTTATCTTCCGACTCTGAACCACTCTGAGTTCCTGTGCGATCTACCCTCTTCCTTAGAGCACAGGGCTGAGGCATATCAGCGGTCGCATCAAAGCGCAATATGGGCTTCCGATGTTGGCGAGCTCGATTGGGTTTACGCGGCAGGTTTCGGTCGCAAAAGATATCCGGCGGTGGTCGGTTTTCCACTTCGCTCTCCATATCTGGTTCCCACTCACTACCAGTTTCGTGGTCGAAAGTCATATGAAGTGGACTGACGGCTGATGTAAATGCAACGCTTGCTTGGGCTGAAGACTTATGCCACCGATTTCGTCGGGCAGAACTAGTTGCGAGCGAGATTCTGCCCCGAACTTTTCTCTGACCTCCTTGTGGGGGAAAAGGTGGTTGGGAAATTGGTACTTGAGCATTAGGATTGGAGTTCGCTTTTTGTTCAGGCGGCATATCGGCCCCCAAATGGGAACTGAGAGTTGGGATAGGTGGGATGACGACTCGAGGGATGGCAGCGATTGGCTTCGATAAAGCAGTCTTATAAGAGGATGATGATTGTGTTGCAATGGCCGGAGCTTCAAGTACATTCCTACTCGTGGCACCACCAGCTTCCTTCTTCCGATGACGGCGGGTATGATTATTTGATTTCGATACGACTTGCACAATATTTTGATATTCTTGCCTCTCCTGCGTCATATCGCGATTGGCCTGGTGTCTCTGATTGTGTTTCTGAGCTCCGTAGGTTTTGAGTGGGGGCACGATCTCTGCACGAGCTGCGTGAGCTGGAGCTGCAGCTTGATTTTCCGAATGATCATCGCGTTGGGTTGGGCCGTCTAAACTGCCCAAATTCCGTCTAGGCTTACCGTGGTCAATTTCAACATCGTTGGCTGAGATGGAGGACATGCTAGGTTCAGGTTTCATACCGTATTTCGCTTCGCTGATTGCCTGAGGCTCGCGATCGTCTGTCCGTCCACTATGAGCTTTGTCGTGATGATCTCCAGGAAGAACAGACGGAGAAGGTGAGGACCAAGAGGAACTGGGTTCAGGCTCCAAAATCCATTGAGAATGTGAAGTACCATATGGAGCTCGTCTTCCGGGCTACAGGCGTATTTCAATCTCATATATAAGAATTCAATACTTTGCAAAAAATGACCGGAAATACCAACTTTGGCTCCGTAAGTTTTAGAGATGTGTGGCCTGTCAGAACCTGGTCAGAGACTTATACCACAATTTAAGACGTTATAAGCGATCCAAGGAAAGAAAGAAAGAGTTGACTAACCTGCGTGACATTGTTTGTGATGAAGGCTGAGTTGAGAGTCAATTGTCGATCTCGTGGGTTTCTTTATCAAGCCATATTGTGTCACATGTGTATCGTGAATTTCACATTGGTTAAAGCAGGGTTGGATGAGGTTGGATGATTATTCGACATACGGCGCGCCGCATGCACCAGCTATGTCACAATAAGTGCGGAGCTTTAGTAACATCGCGCCTGAGGAAACGCCTGTCGGACGACGCGCGCCATTTTTTTCTTCTCGCTTGAATGTGTTTTGTTTGGGGAAGCTTCAGTCTACCTTGTTGTCCGTTCTTTGATCTGTACTAGAAACGACCTCTTGAGGCCTGCTTATCACGACAGATTGCTCGCGCACTCCTGTAGCAAAAGCATTAAGTGTGTGCCGACCAGTACTTAGGCCGTGTCTCGCTGCCATGTGTCTCCGTGGCGCAATTGGTTAGCGCGTCTGACTGTTACCGCATTCCGCCTGTGTGACATCATCAGGAGGTTGGCAGTTCAAGCCTGCCCGGGGACGCTCCTTTTTGACGTGCGCGCACTGCACATTGTTTTGACCAAAAAAAAAGAAGCGGACATCTACAAAGTTTACTCATCAAGTTTGATTTGCGTTCTTCCATCCCAATCTACCCCACCATTTTTGACTTCTTCCCATTCCTTTAACAGTTTCAAATCAACCTTTTTGCCTAAGCTAATCTCACCTGCGGAAGATCCACTTTCTACCAAGAGTTGTTTCTGGTTTGAATCAATTCCAACCGGCCAAAATTCTTGTGCTATCGGATGAGCATACTCAGGTTCGTATTTATAATCGGCTCCATATCCTAACTGAAAACTCTCAAACTTGAACTTTTCAGTGATCTCACTCCTCAATTTGACATGAGACAAGGAGAAATGACTGACCTGTTCCATCATTTTGGTAGGAGCGTTACGTAGGTGAATTGGAACTGGGTGAGACGGTGAATTGGCAACTAAAGTCTTGGCCCGCTTATACCTATTTTTATCACTCATGTTCAACTCAAGTTCTAACTTAGAATGAGGATTACCTTGAGACAAAAACCGTACGCTTTATATGATCTTACACTTTTAGGTGACTCAGCTAGCATGACTACGACTTGAGCTAAGATCGTATCAGCTTCAGGCATACCTAATCGAATTGATTGAACTCAATTTATGCTCAAGGGTTGGTCAAAGAAGTTTTTGGAGAAAGGACATACCGATCAATTGGGTCGCTTGGAAAGCACTTACAGCTTGAGTTAGCGCGTCAGGATTCCCTGCACCTATATCTTCTGATGCCATTCTAACCAATCGACGCGCTAATTGAATCGATTAGTCATGATGCCTCATTCACAGAATAAATCATTAACCTGAGAAAGACTTACCCACATATAATGGATCTTCACCTCCCTCTAACCAAATATAACTCTTCTTTCAGACCAGAGATTTTCTACAGAGATATCTTTGAGGGCAAAAGTTCCTTGCCACTCACCTAACATTCTTGCTAACCAATACAATGCTGCGTTTGGATCACTTCCTCTAACACTTTTGTGAAGAGCGGAAATCATATCATAATGACAATCACCATCGCTAATGAAAAGATTATGATGGAAAAGGTAAAAAACCAAGCCGAAGAAAAATCAATGAATTGATGACCAAAACTATCAAAAGTTAAGAAAGTGAGTTATTCAAAAGAGATTTCAAGACTGACTTATCATATAAAACAAACCGTTTTCCAAGTATTTCAGAGAGTTCATCAACTTTGACAGAAGTTCCAGAAGACTTAGAAAACTGAATCAAAAGATCTAAATGATTTAGAGCAACTCGAGCATCACCATCAGCAGCCTTAGAGATCCTACTTAGGATCTCTTCTTCTTCTTCTGATTTGAAAAATTCCAGTTTAGAGGCTCTTTTAAGAATTGATAATATGTTTGAATTAGAATGAGGTTTAAGTTCAATCAAACGCGTTCTGGACATTAATCTGTTGGTGAATTTGAATGATGGATTCTCCGTGCTTGATAGAACCATCATTACTTCTCCTGAATCAATATGTGGTAAAAGTACTGTGTTAAAAACAAAAATATTACGCAAATCAGAGGTCCATACCATCTTTTTTCATATTGTAGTGAAGATATCAAGATAGCCGTACAATCTTGCTGAGTTTTATTCAGACGATGCGCATCATCTATAAAAACAATAAGCCTTCGCAAAGGAATTTCGGAAGAAGAAGAAGACCGTTGCCAAGGATTGGTTCTTGAAGTATGATCAGTAATTAATTTTCTCCATTCAGCTGTTCCAAAATCTATACCAGATAACTCGCAAAACGTATGATTTGATCCAGCCAAACATCTTGCTAATGTGGTCTTTCCTGAACCTGCAGGCCCCCAGAGTGTGATTGATGTACCGGTTTGTAGGAGGATTGGAATCAAACCTGGTTTTGATCCCGCACCTCCTCCAATCAGATCTGGAGAAGCTATGTATAAGAAATAAGTCGAATCAGCAGCATGCAGCAGAGCAAAAAGCTACCGCACTTCACCTATACATTGATCGAGGGTAGTAGGTCGAACGCGCTCAGTAAGTGGTTTGAGGGTTTTAGAGGCAGTTTTCTCATTGGTATTGGTTTTGTTGTGGTAGTTGAAAGTAGTGTCAAGAGAGGGACTAGAAACGGTTGCTGGGATCGTCCGTTTCTTATGACTTGATTGACGAGAAAGTAAAGGTGTAGAAAGACCAGAATCGGAAGCCTTGCGTTTGACAGAAGTTGATTGAAATGGCAAAGTTGATTGGGAAGCTAAGTTGATGGTAGGTTGCTGGAGATGTGAATCGAGATGCGAGTTTATGAGGTTTGAAGAAACTTGTTGTGAACAAATCGGACTTCAAGAAACAAATCATCAGCAATCGAATGGTGTTTTAGTTCATGCAAGGCTATGGAGGCTCACCAATCTACTTTTGCTAGAATGGTCATCAAGCATACCATTTCTCATCAATCGGCTCCTCAGCAATTCGCGTTCACAGAAAAAGGCTTCCATACCGTCTGAAACTTCAGGTTTTTGGTCTTCTTCTTGCTTAACCATCTCTTCCGGCTTTTATGTCTGTGAAAGCGACCCGCGAAGGATCAGTATCAATCGCGGAAACACAGGCCATATTGTTACGTTTGGGTCATTGATACCTCACGATGACGAAATGGGCGACGAACTTTGTTAAAACTTGCTTTGCGAGGTTCTCGACTCGGTCAAAAGAGCTTGTATCCCAGATTGTTCGACGAGGTCGAAGGTCAAGCATTCATGAGCAGACCGCGCCTAATTCGAAGGCGATTGGCTGCGCGAGTACTACCCGCGAGTAAAGTGTCATCGGGTGTGCATGAGTTGTTGCAGTCCATCAGGATTCAGAGTCCACCTCACTAGATGACATCGCTGAGCTCAACTCCAGAGCCACACCTCTGGGACAAATTGGCTTGGAAACGCCCAAGCCCTTGACCAGATGTGACCATTTTCAAGTTATGGCCTACTTTGTAATGTGGCCCGAGTTTCTACCAATGGCCAAGGCGGAAGCCATCTTGCTATAGTACTATGGACTCAACTTGTAGAACATCGGGGGCGGCCCTGGGCGGCCCGCCGCCCCAATCAACTTTGGGCAGTGAGTTCTGCATTGGTCTCTTTTGTTATTAATTGCCTAAAAGATGTCATATCCCCATTAAGCAATGACATGTCTTTCATGTGATGTAGAGTTCATCCTGAACAGGGATCATTGCCGTGTGGTTGTTGTTATTGCAACACACTAATAGAGCAGTTCCAGTTTTAAAACCCACTGGCATTCAAACATTATAACTGTGCCTACAGCAAAGTTTTGCTTATGATTCGTACAAGTTTGAAAAAATATGAGAAAGCCCTGCAAGGAGCAGATGTATGTCCAAGTGTCTCGCACCGAGTCAATGAGATTTCACGTGTGAAAACGGTATTAAATAAAATGTGAAAAATCAAAAACCACAATCCACATGTCGATTCCTTCAAAGCGCGAATCAGTTAAATGTTGAAGATGATTGTTTACTTACTTACCTATTTTGGATATGATGTTCTTGATTATTAATCACCAATCCAATCAACAGCAACAGGTTTGAAGCTTAAAGTGATCAAGTTTAAAGGTCAATTGAATGATGAAAGGAATTTAAAACCAACCGCAAAAAAAAGAAGTGAAGGATTTGACAAAACAAAAAGTGAACAAACTTGTTCCAAGATCAACGATCTCAACCCAGAGGACTTCTGGGACTTAGGCCCTCAGGATTGACCAAGCCTCAGTCTTAGAGCCTCGGGATTGACCGAGCCTTAGTCTGAACGCTTCAACATCGAGAAATCCTGTTGAATTGCTGAGGATTTTTCATTGACTGAACAAACTTCCGGCAAAGTTCCGAAAATCTGTTCACTTTTGACCGTCTTGACGTCGAGACGATCTAGATTGGACGCGGTGGAGAGTATAGGGATCCACTCCGTGCAAAGTTCCAAATAGCACCCAAACGAGTTGTACCTGTCATCCCAATCGCCATATCTGACTATCCAACAACAAAAGACCTCAAAAGACTCTCTCACTAGGCTAAATTGGGCAGTCATTATGTTCAAATTTTTACACAGCCTGGATTTTGTTGACCTGCGGCCAAATTCATCATACACGACATGACTTGTCAAACGGCCATTGTACAGACGAGAGAATGCATCGTCACACCAACGGTGGCGATGCTCTAAGGAGTTTGGGCGAGTTTGGCGGAAGTCCCTCGCTCGACTACTCGCAAGAGTCGAGTGTGGGACTTTGATAAGTTTAGGAACGTTGCTATTTCTCCTCAAGTACGGCGGTGTGCTGCTGAGAGCGACTCTCTCAGACGCATTGGGCCTTTGATGAGGGATTCTTGGCACAATTTGTTGGTGCCATCTCAAGATTAACTTGAAAATAAACTGTGATCAAGCTGTGCTGCCTATGATCGAGCAATTTAATATAGCGTGGGACTAATCATGATTTGATAACGGCGTCAGACTCAGCAGTTTGCATTTCGGACTTTCTCACCTGGATTTGACGACAAAAGTTATAAATAATTTGAAAGACGGACAGAAAGATTGGTATGTGCTGCGAACACGTTTGTTGTGGGATTTGGAATGCGTTGACTATATGATTCTGCTGTAAAAGAGCACAATTCCTACAACAACTTTCCCTCTCCTTAAATCTGCCCGCTCCTCTTAGTTGAATATCTGTTGTGTCTTTGATCTTAACTTCAGCACGACTACAAACTTCTAGTAGCTCTACGACCTGTGAGAATCTCATTCTGTGCAGTATGTTTTGGAATCGATCGGTCCCGCCTCATCAGCTTTTGCTCGCTTTCCTGCTCGCCGCAAATCTTGCCTCCCCTATGTTTGCTAAACCACCTAAACCAAAAGTATGCTACAACAGCTGGTCTCCAGGATACGAGCGTCAACCCCACGTGCCCCCATTATTTAGTCAGTCAAACATCCCCCTTCAGTTTGTAGCTTTCCAATTGGCACAGTCAATTGGCGATCTTTCTCTTCTATAAGTGTGTACTGACACGACAATCTAAACACCTTACCGAACAAAACTACGCTCATAGACTGTGGAACATCAGTCGAGACGGCTCTTTTATGCAAAACGTGTGGAAGGGCTGATGGCAAAATACCCGGTAAGAGATATTTAAGATTTTCAATCTCCGGGCGATGCAGACGGCCTCCTTACCTTTTGCTCCGATGCATCATCGCACAGCTGCTCACTACTGCAAAGACAGCAACGGAAAACCATACACTGGGAAAGGATTTTTGAATTGTGATGTC
>KZ144471.1:0-13099 GCA_002157085.1 Melampsora occidentalis | reverse complement strand
TTTTTCCTCAAGCAGGAAGACTTGGGCGCGAAGATCTACGCCACTTTCTCACAGATGCGGTCTACACTTATATGATGATGGCTCAAGCTTTCAGATCTCAATAAAAAGGGGGATGTGACAAGTCTTCAAGACTAACAACCAGCAACACATTGAGTACCTCAACTGTGCATCGTGTCACTGCGCCCAATTTTTTTTATCACAATAGAGAGATATTCAGAAGGGAACATAGTCTGGCTTGAAATTGAAAGTATGTTACATAATTTGTGCACTTAATTTTCTGATGAAACGTCTCCAGATGAAGCATACGGGGATGCATGCGAACTTGTATGTAAATGTTCATTTTGTCAGACGTCTACTTCCAACGCGCAGCTCTTAGGATCTCCAAAGAAATATTTTTGATGTTGCTTTCGTTTGCCACCCGAGCCACAAGTGGGCCATTTCTTAACTTTGATATCTACATGGTTCAATTGCACAAATGGCAGAGATATGTCCCGAGGCAAACAGTATAAAGCATGTGGAACAAGGCAAATATTGCTAGGCATGATTTGAGAGATACTTTCAGTCCAGGACGAGCCAAGTCAATTGGGTTTAGCTTCACTTGTACAAATTAGAGCAAACAAGAGAAAGATATGCGTATTATTCATCCCAAAAAGAGGACAAGCCAGTCAAGATTTATGGAGGATATTTTGAGAGAAACAATGTAAATTTCCAAGACACATTATTGAATTCAATAACTGAGAATAAATGATCGCTGATTTATTAAAGGGAAATGTCAAAGATGAGCGTTTGAGAAAAAGAATGTATGACAATGGGAGTATATACAATCTCCCAACATCTATGAAATCATATAGGGCTTATTGGGTACAATTGTTGGGCCCACCACTGGATTCTTTGGGGGCTGATGCTTTCACTTCCACGTCCTTCTGATCCCGAATTCATAATTTCCCAATAGATCTGCAGCACAATCAGAACATTTGAATAGGCTCAGAGGTGATGTGGAATACTAGGTGATTGAGAAATCTTCCAGGGACACTCACCTTTTTCAGGATCTGCGAAAAGACATTCAATTGAAGCCCTGCAATACCTGAGGTGTCTTGGCTGCTTGAAAGGACTTTGTTTGCAAAGAACAATATGTTATCGTTAAAGCGGTCTTTCTGGACCATCGAATTGAGAAGTTGGACAGAAATTATTGGATTGTACCACAGTAGGTGTAGGTAGACTTCAAAGCACCCGAAATGTTGTTCTGCATCTGAAACAGTTGATAGAATATGCTCCATCCTTTCACGAAGTTCCTGTGATTTTGGACCTGCGTCTGGCTGCATATGGCGTGGAAGGTTGGCTAAAGATTCACCAATTAATTTCATGTCTTCATTTTCTTGAGCTTGTAGTTTTGCGCCTAGTACTCTCCTGTATGAAGATGTCAATAGCGCAGGATCTGTAGCTCGTTATGATCAGATTCAACCTGATTCAACTCTCGTTTGAATTTTCAAACTTCAAAGTGACTCACATAATTTGAACGCCATTGTGTCAAGGTCATCCAGAGGCGTCTGAGATATTGGATGTCGGGAACCGATGTAACTCCAGACTTCCGACACGTGAAGATCAGTTTGATCATGATAAATTTTTTCTAACACAATAGGCCTCAACTCTGGTTGAATTACAGACTTTGCATTGAGAAGACGAAGTAACTTCACTTTTTCATCTATATCAAGTGTCTGGGTTTTCATTTCATCTAAAAGTGACTGAACCAATTTGTGGCTTGGGGGCAGTTTATTCTCTAAAAGTCCTAGAATCATTTGATGTACCTCTTTACCATTTTCTAAATAATCTTCCTTTTCTCCCAAAAATGATTCAATTGCGTCTTGTGCTTTCGGCTTCAAAAAATTGGTAATGAACTTATCCAGGCGTAACAACTTATCGATCTCTTGTCTGTAAATAGGGAACGCCCACAAATGGGATACTACGGCATTAGCATAATTTCTTTCTTTGATGGTTAGTGTGTTGCCGGATATCAATTCTTGAAGCTCTGATGTGAGTTTTTTGATCGTTTTTACATCTTTAGGAAGTCCGCTTCCCAACAAATATCGTACTGTTAAAAGATGGATACCTTGCGGGAGATCTTCCAAGAGGCCTTCTCTTAGAGAATCTTCATGGCTTGACATGAAAGCCGCGCGTGCAAAACATTCCCGAACATCTGTTAAGACTTCAACTCCCGCAAAATCAAAAGGCCGCTCAACGGAAGATCCTTGAAGTTGCTTGGTGAACGGGGCTTCTATCTCGACTTCCACAGCTCTTTCAATATCTGAAATGTACACAAAACATCTCAGTTTTTCACAAAGCGTTCGAGGTCTCAATGTCACATACGCACCACGTGTGAAGAAGAGCTCTAAAGCACTCTGAAAGCTTAAGCTGTGTTGACCGAAGAATTCTTCAAGGGAGTTTGAATTCTGAGGCAGATAGTCCTTGAGATACTGGATGATGCCTATCACGCGAAGTCTATCCACATAGACTAATGTTCTGTCTTTGAGTGCTTCACAACCCAATCCCAAGGAGTCAACGATAAACTTTTTGTACCGCATGAACTTGAATGTTTCAGATATTGAAAACTTCTCGAAACCCTCAATGCGAAGGTGTGCCAATGAAAGAAGAAACTTCGCCATGCTTTTATTTCGATTTTTACCCATGACACTACCAACGTTCCCCATGAAATTCTTGTAGGGTCTCAACGAACTTAACCACGCTCCTGAATATGGCACCCAGCTTTTTTTATTCCTGAAAGGCTTCTGTGAAAAAAGGACATAAAGATTATCGGTGTTCATCAGAAGTGCCTTGAAGTTGTCGCGAGTTTTTTCTATATCATCTTCACAATATAAATATGAATGTCAGTTGTGATATTTAAATTTTTGTCGAGAACTTTTGAAAAGGAGATAAACCTGGTAGGTTCCGGTGAAGCGAGATTGATTGTTTTACAGAGTATGCAATCTTTCCGTTATCTATTCCTCTTGAGGGTCTCGACAATTCCGGGTGATTTACTCTGGAGTTCAAGAGATCTGCACCATCTTCTAAGATCTGTTCTCGAGTCTCTATCGCTAGACGACCTCCCAAAGTCTCTGAGCCTCCACCATTTTCCTCTTCAGTTTTCCTTTTCTGGCCTGCACTTGAAGTCGATGAATGTTCCTTATTCATCGGAAGCTGTCCTTGAGGTGATACATCCAAAACCCAATACCCGTTCTCCAATCTTAAATTATTTGGCATCGTCGGGGTGGGGCGGCTGGAATCCAAGAAGGCCTCTGGAATATTTTCATGAACATACGGAGCCCATTCTTCATCCTCTGCTATTGAAGACAGCTTTGACTGTGCTAAGTCGAAAATTGTAGAGATGCTCAAGGCCAAGAACGAATGAAGAAGATAAGATTTAAGCATGACTTCCTCTCTTTAGCAGCGTAGAAAGTGTTTCTTCTTGAAG
This sequence comes from Melampsora occidentalis, assembly GCA_002157085.1. NCBI lineage: Eukaryota > Fungi > Basidiomycota > Pucciniomycetes > Pucciniales > Melampsoraceae > Melampsora > Melampsora occidentalis. The sequence continues at coordinate 9,633 of KZ144471.1, read as the reverse complement.
CAATCAGACAATTTATGCGAAGATTCACGCCAGTTGCACACGGATGGCATCCACCCTGGTCTACACTTATATACTGACAAGTGCACTTTTTCGTTTCTAATAGAGATAAAAATGTTACAAGTATGGTGTCAAGTTCAAAACACAGTCATTCTAAACGTCCCAGCTCTCGCCTCACGAGAGCGAGGGACTTAGTTGCCTCTCGCGTGAGGCGTGAGGTGGAACTTTGGTGAGTTTACGCTAAGCCCCTCGCGCAACCGCGTCAAGCTACAAAACCTAGTTTCTTGTTGAGAACCATGAATGCTCAAAGATACATCAGCTGAAGTTGATTGTCTCACTTGTTTTATTACAATAGCTGTTGCTACATCCACACCACACGGGTGATCACACAATGGAGATCTCAACAAATAAAGACCTGTCTAGTACGTGCTTCAATTAGTCTGGTTGACTCACTGAAACTTCAGGGAGAAATTACCTGACGAGTGGATCCGGTGCATGTCTCGTTGGTACGATTGTTATTTTTCATGAAGGGAACTCATGAAACTGAGCATGGTCCCACTATGTAGTATGGGGTATGTAATAGGTGAGGGCGAGCTTCCAATGGTATTGGGAATAGGTTAGATACTGTTGCTACGTCGGCAGGAAAATTGATTCTTCTTCGATTGTGCCCAACAGCTAATCATGATGTCCAATCTGGAAGATCCTATAGAAAGGAACTACACTGGGAACACTCGATAGGCACAAGAGTTATGTAGAACCTGAAATTGATTTCAAAACTAGGCCTAGTTCAAACAAACATTAGATCACAACCCCGAAAGCATAGAAAAAGACTGAAAAGATGAATAAAGAAAACCAATAGCTGAAAACAACAATGAGTAAAAGGTCTAACCTCCCGATGACTCCAATACAATCTGTAACTGTCACATGTGTGATTGTGAGGTGTGGCACCTTACACAATCTTTCTGGTGCTGCAAACTCCAACTCAAACTGTGTCTCGGTGAAAGCATAACAAGTGAACCGGCGATCTTCTTCATACTCGGTGTATCTATGTTTCAGTGCTGGAAACCAAGAAGGAGTCAGACTCTCTCCAGATTCCAAAATCAATCATGAGCTGAGCTCAACAATCAAAGGATCTGACCCGTCTCAAAGACCCGATCATATTGACCGAACTAACTGATCCGCAAATCCTGTTCGCAGTTCCTTATATGTAGTAACGACCTTGTAGTAATCTTGAAAACCTCTTGGCTCCGCGGAAGGTTTTTGAGAAAAACCCAGCGGAGAAACACTTTCTGATTTGTATGAGATCAGTTTAGCTATCCAAGTGAAAGGGGATCATTCATTATTTTTTTCATCATCATCTTGAAGAAGCTTTATCATATATAACAGAAAAGAAGAACAGAAAACTGATTTGATCAAAGGAATGCGACAATGACGGCTCGGAGCTTTTGGATAAACATGCAAACAAAGCTATGAGAAGAGATTTTGCGAGAAAGGCCAGTAGATATTGTCTTTCAAAAGCCATGGAATCATACGGGCGTTATTGACCTTAATTGTTCGACCCACAACTGAATTTGGGTCATTCTGGGGCTGATGGCTTCACTGTTGAGTGCTTCCGGTGCTGAATGCACGATCTCCCAATGGATCTACAGCGCGATAAGAAGAATTAGTCAGTGTCGAGATTTATGATACCAGGCCGTTGATAATTGTTCTGTGTACTTCACCTTCTTCAAGACCTTTGAAAACTCCATTAATTGAATCTCTGCAATACCAGAAGTTTCCTCAATGTTGTGAAGAGCCCGTTCTGCAAAGAACAATATGTTATCATTGAAGTATTCTCTGTGGACCATTGAATTGATAAGCTGGGTAGAAATCGTTGGATTGTACCACATTAGGTGTAAGTAGACTTCAAAGCACCCAAAATGATGTTTTGCATCCGGAACAGTTGATAGAATATGTTCTATCCTTTCAAAAAGTTCCTGTGATTTACCTGCTTCTGGCTGTGTATGGCGTGGAAGGTTGGCTAAAGATTCACCAATTGATTTCATGTCTGCATTTTCTTGAGCTTGTAGTTTTGCGCCAAGTACTCTCCTATATGAAGATGTCAAGAGCGCAGGATCTGTAGCTCTTTATGATCAGATTCAACTCTGGTTTGAGCTTTTAAACGCCAAAGTAACTCACATAATTTGAACGCTATGGTATCAAGGTCATCCAAAGCCGTCTGAGATATTGGATGTTGAGAACCAATGTGACTCCAGACTTCCGACACGTGAAGATCATTTTGATCTTGAAACATTCTTTCAAGCACGATAGGCCTCAACTCTGGTTGAATTACAGACTTTGCATTGAGAAGACGGAGTAACTCTACTTTTTCATCCATATCAAGTGTCTGCGATTTCATTTCATCTAAAAGCGTCTGAACCAAGTAGTGGGTTGGGCGCACTTGATTCTCTAAAAGGCCTAAGATACTTTGGTATACCTTTTTACCATTTTCTGCATCATCTCCCTTTTCTTCCAAAAAAGATTTGATGGCTTCTTGTGCTCTTGTCTTGAGCAGGTTCATAGCAAACTGCTCCGTAGATAGTAACTTGTGGATCTCTATTCTGTAGATAGGTAATTTCCACAAATAGGATACTATTGCAATAGCATAATCTGCCTCTATGCGAGTCAGTTCGTTTCCAGCTATTAAGTATGCAAGCCGTGATGTGATCAGCTTGATGGTTTTCGTGTCTGTAGGAAGTCGACTGCCTAACAAGTACCGCGATGTTAAAAGATGGATTCCTTGAGGGTGATCCCCCGAAAGGCCTTCTCTTATACACCTTTCATGGGCTGACATGAAAGCAGCGCGTTCAAAGTACTCCCTAACATCTATCGAGATTTCCAAGTTAGCTAACATCAAGTTGCACAAAATCAAGAGACTTACGGACGCAAATCCCCTCATGCCGCTTGGTATATGGGGCTTCTATCTCATCTTGTACAGCTTCTTCATGATCTGAAATGTTTAAATAAGATTTCAGTCTTTCATAATCCAATATCACAATATCAAATACGCACCACGTGTGAAGAAGAGCTCTAAAGCAGTCTGAAAGTTTAAGGGGAGGTGGCTGAATTCATCTGCAAGGGTTTCTGAGTTCCGTGGAAAAGAGTTCTTTAAATACTGGAGTATGCCTATAGCATGAAGTCTTTCGAAGTATCCTGATGATTTGTCTTCGAGTACTTTGCAATCTAATCTTAACGACTTGATAATGGTATCTTTATGCTGCATGAACTTGGATGTTGGAAATATGGAAAAGTCTTGGAAACCAAAAGCGCAAAGGTTTGCTACTGAATATAATGTCTTTTTCATTTTTTCGTCCTGTGTTCGACACATGATAGTACCAATGTGTTTGATGAAGTCTTTATAGGGCATGTTTAAACCTAACCACTCTCCTAGATATGTAGCCCAGCGCTTCTTTACCTTGAAACAATCATGTGAAAGAAACTTGTAAAGATTATCAGTGTTCATCATGATTGTCTTGAAAATTTCTCGTGTTTCTTTGACGTCATCTGGAGGAATTTAGAGAAGAAGATCAGCATTGATTTTGAAAGATTAGCTACAAATGCTTGAGACAGGAGACAAACCTGTTGGAACCACTTGATGAGCTGACACATTTAGTAAATCTTTCTCTGAGTTTAGATAGTTTTCCATACCTATAACTCTTGATGGTATCACCACCTTTGAGTGCTCTGCACTGGAGGTCAAGAGATCTGGAACACCCTGGGAAATCTCCTCTTGATTTGATTCCTCTAGAGGCTCCTTGAAAATCTTTACTCCTCCACGATGCGTCCTTTCAAATGGCTTTGGCCGTCCTACACCTGAGGTTGATGACTCTGGAACAGCCCTTGAAAAGCTACCTTGACTTGGTATACCTAAGCCTGAATCCACGTGCTGTGTTTCAAACGGTTTTGACCATGTTGCACTGAAGGCTGTAAGAAGGCTCACAGCCAAGAATGGATGGAGGGGGCAAGATTTTAACATGACTTTTGCTTGTGACAAGACTACACAGCTATCTATTCGGACAGGTGGGGTTTTTATGAAGAGATAAAATTGTTGCACACAGACATAGTCTCAACTTATATAGGCCGGCTTGAATCTTGTTAACAATTTTTTTAATAGAAAAACAAGATGTGACAAGTCTTCGAGGTCGAAACTTGCTATCATATTGAGACCCTTGACTGTGCATTGCGCCTCAAAAATGTACCAGACACTGATTTTTGCCATTCAGAAAGAGATATCAAGTCAAAACGCCCGTTAAGTTGTACTCACTTCAAGCTGTCTAGTTGATCCATGGAGACTTGTTATAATAGCGTATTATCTGACTGTGTTGTGTGATCAGATTATTATCTCATTATCACACAATTGATTTTTGTTATAAATGCAATCTTTGAAACTTGTCATCAATGATGATGTTTGAGTCACAATGGAAACTCATCACGTGTAATATCAACTGTCATGATATCATTTTCCTGCAGTGTGAAAGGTTTGTACCAAACAGCCTTTATTGAAATGCTCATCTTCATGGTTTGCCATCAGGTGTCATGGATGAGTATGCCTGCACTGTCAACGTAGATGCCTTGAGTTGAGAAATCTGAGGCATCATTGGAGGCAAAAACTTGGACAGACCTTGTCTGCGGTTTTGATCCAAGGTATTCTTCTGTACTGAGAGTTTCCTTGGATCAAACCCCCAGGAAGATTCTGTCCAAGGTCTAGGATCTGAGGATACCTTGGATTTTTAATCCAAGCCAAATATGTTGGCGGTGCTGTTTCTTATTGGAGAAGTGCTGAAAGAAAGCCTGAGCCCAGCTATACAGCTTTTCCCCAATTATTCTCTTGATCCTCACTGGTAGATTTCTCTGGCTGTTCAAAACCCAGACCCTCCCCAGTATCCGGTGAATTGAAATATGAAGGCACTTTTAAATTTCTCAGTTTTTGAAATCAAACCTATCAGGGAGTTGATGATCAGTGGAGAATTACAGAACTTAAATACATGGTTTTATCATCCAAAGGCCAAGGGGATCCTTGAAGCAAGATCAAAGAGATAGAGTATGTGTTACAAAAATCTGAATTTTAGGCATACATATGTGCTGATGCTTTCTTGGACCAAGGGTGTTCAATTTAAACTATTTTCATTGTTCTCTTCCTCAAATTGGGTCCTTAAAAATCACCAATGCACAAGAAAGAGACATCAAGAACAATGTATCTTTTATCTCAATGATAGACACAGCCAATTAAAACATTAAAACCTTCTGGACTTCCAAAAGCTCTGGTCCCATAAACCTTTGAGATGAATTTAAAGCTCTCTGGGTAAAATTTACTTCCGAACCTTTTTCATGTAGAACAATCCAACTAGATACATATCACCTGATACTCCTTTATTCCAGAAGGGTACCTGCTATGGGAGCAGGGGCGTGTGTTGGGGTGAGACTAAGCTGATTATCTGGAGTTTGTTTATGTAGGACCTTTTGATCTGTGTCCAATCTGCTAAATTTTCTGGGTGATGATCAAAATATTGATTGCTTTTGGTTTTGTGAACTTGAAGACTTGAAGTGACCAGTTGGAAGTGAAGTGAAATGGAACTTGAAGGGTGAGTGAGGTGAGGTCAGTTGAGAATGAAACTGTATTTTTAATTGAATACTGCATTGTTGATTTCTTCCCTTTCTCAGACTGCCGTAACCTACATCAACAACACTTCTCAACCTCAACCTCAACCTCAACCTCACAATCGACGAACCAACCTCAACTTCACTCAGTCTGAACTCAATCCCTTCATCCTCCCTTCAACTTACTGACCCCAATCAACGTTTTTGAATTCCTACTTTAACCTCGCATCTTACATTTAGCGGATCATCTCATAAAACATCTGAGATGGCGACAAGTTCAGCTGGTGGTCTATCCCGTCGTCGTGTAGGTGGAGCTGCATCTGCTAGCTCACCTGCTACCAGTGGTCGTGCTGGATCGCCCGACNGGTCGTGCCGGATCGCCCGACTCGAGCTCTACACCTAATACTATTAATAATGAGCTGAGCTCTACCATCAAAGGATCTAACCCTTCGCAAAGACCTGACCACCTCAATCGAACCAACTCCTCAGCAAACCCAGGTGACAATTCGACTAGCAATCACAAAATAGCTTACGATCCTCGAGACTTAGATGAATCACAAGAAAACTCATTGAACCCCAAATTGACTGTCATGGAAGAAATCATTTTACTAGGACTCAAAGACAAACAAGGTTATTTATCATTTTGGAACGATAATATCTCTTATACACTTCGAGGTTGTATCATTCTGGAATTGGCTTTAAGACATCGGATTGCTATGGTTCGAGATCCGAATCGGAGGAGGTTCCCATTACCTGATCGTTATATCGAGGTGATCGATGATAGATTGACAGGTGAAGTCTTGTTAGATGAAGCTTTGAAAATGATGAAAGTCAGCGAAAAGATGAGCGTAGGCACTTGGATTGATCTTATGTCTGGTAAGCCTTCATATTCTCAGGAGAACGTATCAAGAGGCCAAGCAACCTCGCTGCCCTAAACGATACTGACTATTTAGTCTAAATACAATCTTCATGGATCAAAAACGGATCTATTTGATCATAGGCGAGACTTGGAATGTGATGAAGATTGGGTATCAACTCAAACAAGTTCGTGAACGACTTGCAAAGGGATTAGTAGATAAAGGAGTACTCAGGACCGAAAAACGTAACTTTTTACTTTTCGACATGGCTACCCATCCGATCTCCGATTCAACATTCAAAGACGACGTCTTACGTCGTACCCTCTCAATTCTCACCTCTCGTACGGTTGCGATTCCCAGTACGGATCTTTATTCATCCGATGTACGCTATAGGACTTTAAGAGCAGTTTGTATGGTTTGTGCGGCTTTTGCTGCTAACGTACTCGAAAACGCATTGGTCCACCTCTCTTACGATGCACGCGAGGCTGCATTTCAAAAATGCGATGAGTTGTTGGCTGAGTTCTCGCAGTGGCCTTTTGGTTCTTCTCCAGCTCATGCTCGTTCACCTGGAGGAAGTGTTGGGGTCGGGACTGGTGGAACAGATGTGACTAACGCAAACTTGGTGGAGATCGGTAGACTAAGTCGAGCAGAGATGGTGCCAGGGGATGAACTTCAACTCGAGGTAGTTTCAGCTGTCTTACATGTCTTTAGTAAGATGTTAGTCTGCTTGATCCAACTTCCGTTTCTTGTATTACTTATCAATTCGAAATACTGACTTTGAATCTTCAGGGACTCTTTGTTGTGAGAATTATGTATCGATGATCGGTGACCTCTACTTCAAATTCTTTTCAATTTACTTCGACATTCTCTTCCTTAATCCTTCTAAACCTTTTTTTGCAATTCGACCGCACCCTCATCAATTTTTTCATATGTGCTTAGCTTTTCATTCAGACCAATTTTTTATTATTCAGTTAGATCCTCTACTCGACTCAATTCAATCAACCTTTGGGCTCTTTCCTGTTTTGTTGATCATCAAAATCCACGTCTATCCTTACACTGTCTCTTTCTTATAATGATTGAGGTTCACTTATGTCTTTCATGTTTGTTTGTTTGTTTGCTTTGTGTGCGTGTCAGCTTTGAATCAAGATTCAAACGAAAAGAAACAACCCGAAGAAGACAAAAGAGCTTGATTTTCTTCACATTTCCTCTAGTTTTTGTTTTCTGTCTGTCTGTCTGTGAGAGTTATTCTGTTATTCTTTTTTGGGGGTTCAGTTTGAAGGGATAAGTTCCAAGACTTTTTGGATCATAGAAGATGGATTGATGTGTTTCTCACTGCTGATTAATTTTATGTTTCTTTGGGTGCAATATTAAGGTTGTGAGTATAGCTATAGATAGAATGAATGTTTTGTTTACAACCATCAGTCCCAAGACCCGATACTCCACAGTTATTTCGGGCCTTGTCAACCCACATTCAAAGAGATAACCTTCTCAGCCATAGATTCTCTATGACACTCAGTATATGGTCAGATTTCTTCATATATTGTCACAGTCTGGTCAACTTCAGAGAACAAGACAAATGATGACTGCAAGTAACATCACCACAACTTGCTCCCTCTGACCTGAGTAGGCCGGGTTACAAAAACTCACTCCAAAGTGATTGAGATTTTGATAGTGAAAAATACCTTGGTTTATTTTCAAAAGTACAATTGCTCTTTGCACCCGCACAATCAACACCAAGCTTGAAAAATTCTGATGATGTGTATCAGACAAGCTGTATCTTTCAAATGAAATAGTCAAATATATCATATCACAACATATAAGTAATTACCTTCCAAAGATTTGTAGTCATCAACGTAACTGGAAATCCATGGCAATAAGCATGAATAGCTGCAGGGGAAATCCAGTCAGTTCATGTTCATCAAGTTGCCATTTGGTAGAATTGAGGTCCTCAGTCTCTTTGCTTACAACTGACAATCATTACATTACCAGTGTCATCTTGTCCACAGCCTAGGATCACTAGTGTAAAGACTCATGCCACTGTTGAATATGTGAGACAGAAATTAATCAACATGAATCATGTTTGTGTCTAAGATATGAACTGCTCCATTGGTCAGTTATGATCTCTCAGGACTACTCCCAATCATTGTGAGCATTGATATAGTCCGTAACGGTATATTATCTTCCTTTTTTGACCCATGTAAGAAGTAAGTGACAATTCATTAGATCACAGAAGTTACTGTGATTGCTCAGGGGGATTGGAGATCGACTATTTGACATAAGACTACTCAGGGCTAAGTATGAGAGAATTGTGTGGGGTAGTGTAAACATCAAAGGCCAAGGCCAAGCTAGACCAAGCTCATTATTTATGATAGGGTTTGGCACAACCAGTCTACAAGCCATTAAAAGGTCGGTAACAAGAAATGAACAATAGGCCCGATATGATTTTAGGCGAGATGGTACTCACAAATTCATTATCTTCTGTGTTCTCGCAACAATGTTTTGTAGGCAGTTCCTTCGTATTGCAGTTCCATGTACTGATTGTCTTAGACTTGGTAACTAAATTTGCATAGTTACTAGATCCTGTGAGCAGAAAACAAAGAGAGAGACAAGTTACTTAAGGGTTTTGTGTAATGCGGGCTTCCAAAGAGGATCTGATTACTAACCATGTCTGGGGATTTTTTTGGTGCCAGGTTTGTATTTTGGTTTCGAACAAATTCCATGCTTCGAATGATCGCACTGAAAATCTCCGGAATCGGCCAATATGAATGGACAACAAACGAGTAAAGATAAAAGTAATGAGATGTTGAAATTCATGTTTGCTGTTGGACGTGGTGATTTGCGAATATACGAATAGAAGATAGTTGGGATTGGTTCATGGTTTGGAGAGGAGTTTTTATATTCTCCGAATGCTGCGCGCCGAAATTGATCATGATCCAGAGCGTGCAACTATAACCTATTTATAACGCCAATACTTGACAGTGAACGAAGCTCCGACCTTTTCGCGAAGCGTGGGCCAGACAGTGACGTTTCTCCGAGTCCCACACTGCCCAAATACAAATGTGCAATCCCGCATGAGGATAGATTAAACTTAACAAAGTCCCACGCTCGGCTATCCTCGCGAGTAGTCGAGCGAGGGACTTAC
>MWRL01014139.1:0-14314 GCA_002157085.1 Melampsora occidentalis | reverse complement strand
TCAGGACTTTTCTATGTCAATACTTTTCTTTACTGCCCGGAAAAGATTACATTTCTAGGAGTGTCAACGCCATCATGATGAAAAATTATTTGATCAATTTCCTTAAGCTATACTCCATTGGATCTTCTATTTGTGTTCAGAATACTTCCAGTCTTTCAAACTTCACCCAAGACATGGTGAAAATGTTACTCTTGTTGGAGGAAGATGAAACCCGTCCACAACCAGGTGGATCCCTCCCAGGAAAAGCTCCCAATCTTGCTCGTGATCCAGAGACTGGTCATGCCCAACTCATCGCCGATTACTTTGCCCCAAACCCTGTTTATGGCAAAGGTCTTTTCCGTCATTGCTTCCGCTTGAGCCGACGTTTGTTTTTGCGCGTCATGGGTGCTCTCAGCAAGGAGGATGTGTATTTTACCCAGCAATACAATTGCACCGGTAAGCATCACCATCCCTAATCCAACGCTGTGATCTACAACTGATCATACATGTCTTTTGATGAAGGAAAAGCTGGAAACTCACCGCATCAGAAGGTCACCGCTGCCATTAGTCAGCTCGCTTACGGAACCGCTGCCAATCAAATGGACAAATATTTGCGCCTCGTGGAGTCAACCGCAATTGAGTGTTTGATTCGGTTTTGCAGTGGGATCATTTGAATCTTTTGTCCGCGTTATCAACACAGGCCCAATGCTGAAGATACTCAGCGCATCCTTGCCGAAAACGCCAAGCAAGGATTTCCCAGAATGCTTGGTTCACTCGACTGTATGCACTGGGAGTGGAAGAACTGCCCAAAGGCTCTCCATGGCCACTTCAGCGGCCGATCTGGAAAGCCCACTCTTGTCCTCAAAGTTGTGGCCACTCAGGACCTTTGGATCTGGCATTCGTTCTTTGGATTACCTGGTGCAAACAACAACATCAACGTTCTTGAGCGATCCAACCTTTTCCGCAACCTATCTCAAGGTGTTTCCCCTCCCTGTAACTTCAAAGTTAATGGAACTCCTTATAACATCAGGTACTATCTTTCTGACGAAATATATCGAAAATGGGCAACATTGATTCAGTCTTACAGCGCTCCAGACACACCTAAGCTAAAGGTAAGCTTGTGTTTCCAAACTTGTTGTATTGTGCTCTAACAATTTCCACTCATGGTTTTTATGGTTTGCTCGTACTGCTTCTCCTCAGTTTTTTGCCGAATGTCAAGAGGCAACTTGAAAGGACGTTGAACGCGCCTTTGGTGTGTTGCAAGCCCGATTCCATATCATCAGAGGTGCAGCCAGGATGTGGCAACCTTATTCACTTTGCTTAATCATGAATGCCTGTATTATTTTGCATAACATGATCATTGAGGATCAAGGCAACCCCGGTTATGAGTATTTAGAGGAGGATGACTTGATTCCACCCCCACCGCTACCGCGACCCGCTGGTATAGCTTCTCAGTTCATGCACGGGCGCAAGGCTTATTGCAACACGGATGCTCACTATTCCCTACGTAATGACATTATAGATCACCTCTGGAATTTGAATCTAGATGTTAGTGATAATTTGGACAGTGGAGATGATGACATCTAGATATTGTCACTGTTTAATTTTGTGCATCCTTTTGTTTCATTTTCATGTATATTTTTTTCATGTATATATGTCTTTGATCATTTCTTTTTTACTTTTACTTTTACATTTTCACAACACTCGCTTATCTCTTTTTTCCGGTAAGTTTTGTATCATTTACCATTTCTTGACACTCACTCTGCCCCAATTATGTTCCTTTTTTTGTCTTGCTGTTTCAAGATGATGTAATATAAGATGAATGGTCATTTGATATGTCGAGCATACCCCAAAAAAATATGCAGGCAAGCAATAGTGAGTGAAAACAAAGCTCAACTCACCATTTCATTGCACATAGTTACAGTTCATATGGGTCAATCTTGTTAGTCCTGTGTTGCCATGACACGCAAGTTGTAATTATTCATTTGGAGATTGCTTTTCATTTTAGATTGCATATTATTTTTGTTGTGACCTGCGGGCTTTTGCCTTTATATACTCTGTGACTTTCATGTTGGTCACCCTCTTAAATTACTCTGCCTGTGTTCCTTTGTTCTGTTCATATTTGTTCTGTTCATATTTGTTCTGTTCATATTTTGTTGAATAAATAACTCGCTATCTTCATTCTCAAGTTTTGCTAAAAAAACACCATGCCATTCCCTGAGCGCAAACCATTCAGTCCTAGAACTGACAATGCTTTGGAAGGTAAGTTATGATCAATCCCCCACTATCTGACTCGCTTACTGACTATCTGTTATGTACAGTGAACTGGCTTGGTGGTGCCCTTCAGACTGGATCTTCACCGTGCCGTTTTTTGTCCTACCGTGACCTTCTGGATTACCTTGAAGATGATTATGCTGAACAACAAAAAAGACGCGAAGAGTCTCACATCAACCCTTGTCTTGGAAATGTTGGCGTCGCGCGGACTGACAATCACAACCTCACCCCTTGAGCCAAACGTGCAAATCGCCGAAACAACCAAGCCCCGCAGATCCAAGGTTAGCTGATGAACAATCTAAAATTGTTGAAGTTACACCAAGCTGACCCTACAAAAATAGCAGTAAGGCCCGAACCACATGCGCCTCGTAAAAACATAAGCCCTTGTCTTCAGCGCGAGATCCAGAAAGTTGAGGGGTATAACCGATCACGCCAATCTAAACAAGCAATTGTCCACATCATCAAAGTGATTCAATATAAGCGACGTGAAGAGGTTCGCGTGCTTTGTGAAGCTCTTTTTCAGGTGTACCATTAGGCGGGACCTTACCTCCAGCGCCCTGGTGAAAAAGCTGTTGCTTCTCACTTGATACGCACAGGAGGGTTAGGCGCGGAATTTGTTGGTGCCTTTGACAACAAAGCCAAGTGGCAGTGGCTTCAGATTTGGGTGAATGCCTTTTAGAGCATGTTGATGGCTCCAATTTGTGTTTGATCTGTTTGAGAGTTTTCATGGTCCTGATTATTTCTTGTACATTGCTGTCTGTTTATTGTTATCTTTTTGTGCAGTTCTCATTTTTTTTTGTGAATAGTTCCAGTTGTCATCGTTTTGCTTATCACATACACATTAACTTTGTATAGCCTCCTTGTTCGAGTGTTGGTCACAATATAAGATTAAGATTCAATGTGCTCGTGTGCGGAACTCACTCTGAGAAACAATTCAAGAAGAGAAAAAGATTGTTCATTGGCAACAAGGTTCACGAAAGACATGAAAATAAAACATATGAGAGCTATTTACATGAAGAAAGAGCTATAAGGAAAATAAAAGGCAAAGGAAAGACAACGTAAAAAACACTAGATGAACACATTGACCAGCGAGCAAAGGTAACATTAACGAGAGACATGAAATAAAAAATTGTATGTACGGAAAAATGGGAAAAAAGCACCTATTCACGGCCCCCCTCTGCCACTCTGCGGGCTCAATTCTTGCAAATGATTTTTGCCCGCTCGGCTTCAAACTCAGCCTGTACACACTTGTCAATTGAGTAGAGATTGGTGGACAAGATGCTGTAGTCGAGCATCTTCGAGTGGATCCTTTGAGCTTCTTGACCCTGATTGGCTAGCTCTTGGCTAGCGCTGGCAGCCTAACTGGTGTTTTCTAGCATCTTTGGCGCTATCTCCTCAAAAAGATAGGAACGGCCTCCACCTTGTTTCGCCTGTTTTGAACCAGTGGGCCTGCCCATCTGAGGCATGCAATTGAGGTCACATCCAAGGTCCATACTGTCAATATCTGAACCTAAGGTGTTTCTGGATCCACAGTGTTTGAGGTAGCATGGATTTTCCTGCCACTTTGGAGTGTGCTTAACAACATTGTAACTACTCATGTCCTTGAAGGGTGAGCCAATATACTGCTTGTATAATACAAGAGCATCAGTGATCTGATCACTGGCTGATTTTCAGGACTCTTTGAGGCTCTTGATTTGTTGGACACAGGATGCAAATTCGGACATTGTGCGATTGAGATTGGCCCAACAAGCCATGAGTGATTTCAAGGTGCGTTGGTTGGCCTTGTCCACATTATCATTGAAATGATTTGTGATCTTCTGCCAAAACATCTCACGTCGTTGATCTTTACCAGAGATTGGATTTTGCAAGACATGAAGCCACAAGTTGCACAGCTGTTCAAGCGCGCCGTCTGAGAAGTTTGCTCTCTTTTTGAGAGCAGAGGCATTGGCAGCGGAGTCTGAGTCCATTGTTGATTCACAACCAAAGGGTTCTAAGGTAGAAGCTCAAGAAACAGAGGTTGAAGTGGGTTGGAAGGACATGGCCGTTTGGGAAAACAAAAACGGGTGAAATGAGTTGAGTCGGTGATTGTTGCTGAACTGAGAATGAGCACAAAAAGAGTCCTCTCTTGTAGTGCAATACAAGGTTTGGGTATTACCCAGACCGGAGCCGGCAGGTCTATCCCCAACATGAGCAGTATGAGCATTGGGGTTGGGACAATGAACATTCTCTTGATAAAATCCTAGAGTCAAAAACAAAGGAAACAATAAATCAGTAACACCTCAGTGTTTCCTGACGGCAACTGCACGTACTTTGACCAGAAGGAGGGCTATCATCAAACATGTCCATCATACCACTAGTGGTGTTTGTTGCGCAAGGAGAAAAGTTTGTTTGATTCATGTTGTATTTTGTATTTTGTTTATAAAGAAGTTAATATTCGAAACAATTGAGTGAAACGGGCAGGTAATATGGTAGGGGCAAAGGAGGAAGGAAGTTGATAGATACAATGAGTTGTGACCAGGAAGCAAAGTACCTACGTGAACACAACAGGTTTTTATACTATCCTCGCCTCCACACAGTCATGGCAATGATAGGGCGAGAGGCTGTGCGCAAATGATCATATTCATTGCAAATCTGGTCACTTATTTCTCACTCTGTGCAATCAATTAGCTCAGCAAGGGATCACTCATCACGGCTATCATTTCAGGTGATTGTGATCTGGTAGCTGTGGTATTGCCACAGCTACCACTTCAATCATGTTTTAACACAATCATTCAAAGGATTTGCCAAAAATAAACAAAAAGTCTCTCACACGGTTGCTCAATGCATCAAAATAAGCGGTCCAGACGACCCCGGAGGGTCAGAGGGTCAAGCCCGAGAGAGCTGGACCTCTGGGCCCAGACAGTTGCACAGCTGGTTGAAGGTGGGATTTTAGTGGCTCTTGTTTTCTGGATGTCAAAACCGGAATGTCACATACAGCTTACATTTGTTGACATTCCAGGCTCACCGGTGGTGATGCTCTAGATTTTTTTGATAGAGCTTGGCTGCCTATGATAGAGCAAAGGCAGCCAAGCTTGACCTATGATCAATCAACAAATTTTTTAATGTGAGCATGGTATGCCCGATTGTGTTGAAAGACTGCCAAACTGTGAATAACAAAGGCCGCTTGGATGTCTGCCTATACGACAATACCAAACCCTCCGGTTTTACACCGCAAAGTCATCCACAGGGTTTTTGAATGAGTATAAAGGGGCAGGCTTGTTTGGCTGCTTATCAGGGTCATTTCATTCTATAGTCCAGCAGTTCACCATTGCCCTTCTGTGTCATATACTTCAGCACTTCAGCTTGATCCCTGTCACATATCTTTGTTATTTACCTCATCTCCATATATCCCACAAACCTTCTACTTCTACAAAATTCCAACTCTTTGATACCAAGATGCATCACAATAGTTTTTCACGTGCTGGCAGTGCTATGTCCAACCTCACCATTTATGACAACGGGGAAGTCGCCACTCAAAGTAAGTGTAGTTCTTTTTAATTAACATTCAATATCTGATAACATTTCCTCTGAGAAGGCATGAGTCTGAGAGGAGTTGTCATGATGGCCGCTTGTCATGGTGGTCCCAATAGTCCAGGTACCCAAGGTATGTCTTGTTGCTGTCCTTTTGTTCCTTACCTTTGTTAAACATGTCCTTCAATCTAACCCTGGCAATCAAAAACAGGCCGCAACATCAGTCCCAGACGTGTGGTGAGCGCACCGTTTTGTGGGGGGGCAAATCATCTAGCTTGTCAGCATAAGACCTCCTCTTTGGCTGCCCTCCAAATGCCAGTTGGGGGTTATCCTTGTCAGGACCACGACCAATCTTTTGGTGCCCATCTGGATTTCAGTAACAATGCTCATTACAATTCTAATTGATCTCCTTCCATCTCCAATCGCTTTTTGGATTCACAATCAAACTCTTTTATGCCTGCGTCTACCTCTTCTCAAGCCACAACTGGCGGTATCTACACGCAAACTTCAGCGACCCCCTCGCAATCTTCATCAATGCCTACTTTGACCCCGTCTGGTTCTGCCTCCTCTGTGACCACCGTTTCCAATGGCCCTAACGTGCGTGGGTCTAACTCCAGTGATGCCTCTCTCAGGAAGCTGTGCATCTCTTGGATTCATGTTTCACAATGTGCAATCACGGGCAACAATCAGTGTGCAACTCACTTCTGGAAGAAAGTCACCGCCCACTACAATGACACCGTTGCTGAATCGGACCGCTGTACTCACAAGTCCCTTACTGCTTGCTGGGTTACTTTGAATCGTACTATGTCGAAGTTTGCTGCGTGTTACCAACAAATCAAGGGGCTCAAAGAGTCTGGCAAGTCGGCAGATGACCAGATTGCCAATGCTTTGGCAATGTACAAGTCAGATACCAACACCGCTTTCAAGGATATGAACTGCTACAACGGTGTGAAGCACGCTCCAAAATGGCCAGAAAACCCCTGCTATATTGAGCACTGTGGCCAAACCCACTCTAACTAAGACTCGACGGACCCAGACCTTGGCAGAGACCTTGAAACCTTTCCCAAAATGGTTCGACCCATGGGATCAGAGAAAGCAAAGCGCGGCCGTTCTTCTCTGGCTGACGAGATCCTGCCTCAAACCTTAGACAACTTGTTGTTGGTGCTTGCAGCTACTAAAAGTCTTGCTGCCAAAGGTGTAAACGCGAGGTTGACCTTGGAGCAAATGCTTGAGTTCTCCATTCTCACTACCAAAACCACCGACCTGGATGACACTGCGCAAGCTGAGATCAAAGCGCAAAGAGCTCATATCATTTCTAAGGCTCAAGCATTACAAGCAGTTGAATAGATTGGTTTAGTTGTTCTGTTTCTCTTATGGTTTCTTTTTTGTCTGTAGTGTGTTTGTATATTCAATCCATGTTGGTTCATCTATTTGTATGCTGCTTGTTTCACTCTTCTCAGTCCTCTCTTTTACAATCTACTAAATGTTCTGTACTTTCATTAAATCTGTTTGATTCCTCTGTTTCTGATTTCTTGACAAATTACAAATTCCTATTGGTTGTGAACTTTTCCAAGACAAGCCTTTGGTCTCGTTGTGCGTAGCCAGACGCGAGACACGACTTGGCTCATCCGTTGCTTTGCAACAGTGTTTGTTATAGCCTGCCTTTACACCCCTGAGCCTTAGTAAATCACGAGTCTGTGGGTATAAAAGGTGACCGCCCTATCTCTCCTTACCTATAGTTTGTACATCACATATTCTTTGTTCTTTTGAAACTCTCTTGTCAATATCCCTACCAACTACCTACTTTTAGTTTGCTCGTACCGGTGCATCCCTCCTTTTAAATCTCTTGTCAATGTATCAATTTTGGCGAGTTTTACAACATGTCATCCGCAAGATCCCTTCGCTCCAATAGCTCTCAAGGTGGTAGAAAATTCCCGGAAGGTCAGATAATCTGAACTGAAACCTCTAATGTCAACCAAAGATTTATAATCAAACTTTGGTTCGTTGCAGTCATGTGGATTGCCACCACTTATAACACGAGTCTTTCTCTGAGCGGTCTAGTAGCTCACCGAGCTCGTAACTCAGATATGATTGACCCACGGTTGACACCTAGAGGCCAGTGTGCTTTTGATCATGCAGGTTAGTCCTCTTGTCTTTGTAGTCCAACCTACCTATCACCCACCTAACCTACCTTTTGTCTGTCTTCATTGTAGGACACCGTCACAATGGAAATACAAGCCCTAGAGCTTTGCGTGAGATTGAGCGTGTGGCTGAGTATCAGCCAAACAGAAAACAAAGGAGGCAGTCCGTCGCATAATCAAGACGTTTCAGGACAAACTTAGAGAAGAATTCAAAGTTCTTTGCGTGGCTCTTGGGGAGAATTACAACTACAACGGTCAATACTTACAAAGGCCCAGTGAAAAGGAAGCGGCCGCTCAATGACTCCGAGCTGGAGGATTGGGAGCAGAGTTTGTAAATGCTTTTGCTCAAGAAGCCAAATGGAAATGGCGTCAAATCCGTGTGCAAATGGCCAGTACTTCCGTTGAGAATTCTTGACTCATTCTTATCTCTCTCTATCTTTTTCATTTGTTGTCTTCAACCTTTGCATTTTGTCAAGTTGTTCACGTTTATGTAGCTCACGTTTGCATTGAAACAAAATGCAATTCAACTACACAACATTGATTGAAAACCAAAGCAATTAACAAGAGTGCGGAAACAATAGAAACAAGGTAATGAAAGAGATAAAGAAAAAAAAACATGACCAAGCATTGAACCACTATGAATCAAAACTTTCTTCATTGTCATCTTCACCATCATCTGCACGTTGTGTGTTCCCGATGTGATCCATGAGAGCATCACAAACGGCGTAGTGAGCCAGAGGGTTACAATACGCTGCCCTGCCCCTCATGAACCAAGCAGTGACACCTGGAGGTCTAGCAAGAGGAGGTGGTGGAATCAAATCTTGCTTGTCAAGATTATCGCGAGTTGTTTGACCTTGATCTTTGATCACCATGTTATGCAATATAATGCATGCATTCATGATCCATGCTAAAGATGAGGGCTGCCACAACCTACCTGCCCCCCTGACCATGCCAAAACGCGCCTGCAACACCCCAAAGGCACGTTCCACGTCCTTTTGAGTCGCTTCCTGAAGCTTTGCAAATAGCTATTTGATCACAAACAAAAAAAAATACAAACAAAAACTATAAGTTACCGTATAAGACACAATCAATAACAGTTGACATACCCTAAATTTGGGGGTAGACAGCGCGCTGAAAGACTTGATCAAGGTTGAGTACTCGGGATAAATGCCATCGGCCAGGTAATAGCCAGTGGTGAATCTTTTCCCGTTGATTTCAAAATCACATTTTGGGGCAACACCTTCAGACAGCTCTCAGAACAGGTTGGATTGGTCCAGGACATTGAGGTCATTCAAAGCTCCAGGTAAGCCAAAGAAAGAATGGCATATCCAAAGATTTTGAGTGGCTATGACCTCAAGGACCAAGGTGGGTTTCCCCGCACGGCCAGAATATGACCCTTGAAGCGCTTTAGGGCAGTTCTTCCACTCCCAGTGCATGCAATACAGGGAGCCAAGCATTCCAGGGAAGCTGTGTTGCGCGTTTTCAGCAACAATATGACAAACATCGTTGTTGTTAGGCTTGCGTTGATAGCGTTGGCTGAAAAGTTGAACTATTCCACTACAGAAGCGGAGAAGGCATTCAATAGCAGTTGATTTGCCAATTTGGAGGGATTCATCTTGATGATCAGCCGCTGTGCCATAAGCGAGCTGACGTACAGCAGCTGTACATTTCTGGTACAGCAACAATCCGGCCTTTCCTAGAGGAAGACCACAGTATAACCAAAAGAAGGTGGAGTATGACAAAACAAATGACTGAACCAATGTGTCTGCCCTCTGTGTGAAGTAGATGTCATGCTTGCCCAGCGCGTCAACCAAGCGTTCAAACATAGGTCTGCTCATTTGGAATCGGCGGCGAAACAGACCCTTGCCGTAAACTGGGGTTGGGCCCAAATAGTCAGCCATTAGGCAAGCATGGCCTTCATGAGGGCTTCGGCGCAGGTTAGGGGACTTGCCAGGACAAGATCCACCAGGAGCAGGTTGATCATTTTCTAGCAAAATCATCAACGTTGCCACATCTTGGTTGTAGGAGGACAGACAAGACATAAGTTGGTCACGAATGGAAGCCGCGACCTGGTATTGAGCAATGAATCCAACAAGTTGTTCATTCATGATATAGCAATTACTGAAGGAATAGTTTGATGGTATGTTTGTTTAAAAGCAATTTAATACAACTATACACAGATGAAAGGCTTGAAGGACGTCGGAGGCAAGGTAAGTATAGTAAAAAGTAAGGATGGAAGAATTTGCTAGAGTTCAGAAAAGGACAAGAAGGATATGGTATGGATAGCACAATCAAAGGCTTTCACAGTCAACATACCCACCGCTTTATATTGTATAGAGATCACATAGCATAACCCATTTGGGGAACATCTAATTATTACAGAGATGGGAATGCACAGAAACAACATTTATTTGATCACACAATGAAGCACACTTTGCGCAAAGTGTGCGGTCAACTGTGCAATTGGCTGATTGTCTCACATATCAATGCTCGTGCGACCTGTCCATTTGACAGGGTTTGGGCATGCGTAAGATTCCAAATGGGATTTGACGTGGGTGCTCTTGTGCGCGCTGGACAAAGAGAGGCTGAAAACAAAATACACCCATCTGTACGTTCTTGGCCAAGGGAAAATACAGGCCTGTATGACGTTCTCAGCCTCAGGCGCGTTGGAGATGCTCTGACCAAGAGCATCTTCAATACACAGCAGGAAACGTAAGGTTTACCTAACGTTTCTGACAGAAACGTAAAAACAATATTATGTTTCCAGAATTTTTCTGAAAAACGCCCTCCTGCGCGAGCGAAGAGTTGCACAGGTGGCCATGGGTGCGACTTCTTTTTTCTTGCCAGCTGGATTACGCAGCGATTGAGCCAATTGTTGCTAGCTGAGCCGCAAACCTCCGGAAACACATAATCCCAGGGTTTGGACACCCAGATATATGGGAATTCCCAGGTTTGGGTGAGACATGTGAGCTCATCAATGATACAATCAATATTACCGCCCTCTCGTACATATTGAAAGGGTGGTGCAAGCAATCATTCCGATTGAGTCCAATGATGCCCAGCTTTTGTAGCATGACCACGTCTGTGCAAGGAAATAATAATGAAATGATATTATTTCCGTGCAAATATAATATAGTACGACCAATAGATGGCTAGGAGGACCAGACCAGCTAACCATCTATTGGTCGTACCAAGCAGAGAAATCAATCACATCAACACTTTTAATCACTTTTAAATCAAACTTGCAAGTATCATGCAAAATTCATCGTTCTCCCGAGCTGGCTTGGCTATGACCAACTTATCTATTGACGGAGGATCCGGACAATGTGAGTAAGACACTCACTATGTATGCACATAGACATGTTTAAGTTTACCAGTGATTGTTTCCAGGGAGTGGCAAAGGAGGCCCTTCAACTAGAGGCCTGTTGCTTGAAGGGCTCACCTCCAGGGCACAGCCATATGGTGATGGCCGCCGTGAAGACTCAATTGATGCACATGCTCAATTCAGCAACAATCAGTACCTCAATAATATACATTGGCCGACGTATTGTGATGGCCGCGAGGATTCATTTGACGCACATTCCCAGTACAGCAACAACCAACACTGTGCCCGCAAAGACTTGATTGGACCCTTAACACAATCAAACTATATCCCAAGTCACCTTTGCCGTTCCAATTCCTTTTCTCCAGATGATGAACAACCCACTAGCCCCTCAGAATGTCCTGCAATGTCCAATTCGGCCCTGCCTACTTCTACTCAAGCTACATCGACTCGATCTCAAATACCACAGACTTCTCAAACGGCTGGCAATTCAAAAACCACTGGCCGTGGGTCAACCTTTGATGAGCAATCTCTCAATCAACTCTGTGTCTCCTGGATTCCTGTGTCTCAGGATTCTACGACCGGGAATGAACAGAAATCAGCGGTTTTTTGGGGTAGAATAGCTGAAGACTTCAACCTCCGGATGGATGATAAGTCTAAACGGTCTTATAAGTCCCTCAGTGCTTGATGGACGACTCTCAACGCTAGCATGGCCAAATTTGCTGCGGTTTTTCAACAAATCATTACCTTGAATGAAAGTGGCAAGAGCCAATCCAATCAGCTCATGGATGCTCTTACTATGTATCAATCGGACAGCGGTTCAGCTTTCAAAGACATCTCCAGCTACGACATCGTAAAAGACACACCAAAATGGCAACAGAACCCGGCTTATGTAGAGCATTTTGGCAATTTGAACGGATCATCAGTACACAGCAGTCTGAACCTTGGCAGCGACCTCGAGAGCTTGCCTAAAATGGAACAACCTATTGGTTCCAAACAGGCTAAGAAAGGTTGTGACAATCTTGCTGAGGAGCTGATTCCTCAATTGCTTGAAAACCAATTGCAGATGTTACAAACTCAAAGCGCAGCGGCCAAGTCTAACCGGGAGCTGGCGTTACAAGGCAAAGCTGTTCAAGAGTCCCTCCAAAGCATGGTTGACTGGACCATACTCACTACTAACTTATCCACACTTGATGACGTTTCACGTGCTGAAATTGAAGCACGCAGGAGTGAAGTCATCCGCCGATCGCGGGACCGCAGGGAAGCGGAATAGTTTTCTTTCACTTGTTCCATCTTTTGTTCTTTAACTTCCATTTGATTGGTCATTGTGCATATTTCTCTCACTCAGCCTCGTTGGTCCTAGGTTCAATACGCTCATTGGTTCCTCTTCCTTTATCCTTTATGTTTTATCCTTTTTGGACACTCATTCACTCATTTGTCTTTCTTGATCTTGATATACACTTGTTTTGGCCCCTTATGTTGTTTTGGAATGACCACAAACCACAACCGTCCGTCCTGTTCTGCGTGATCACAGTTTGGGAAACGCATGAAAATCATTTGTAATGAGCTCTATTTTGTGAAATGACTGCGCAATCGATCCTTTTGAGGAAATAGATTAAATGATCCAAGGAGATCACTCAATGACCAAGGTCGCTACCGGCAATCAGCATAGTGGCGTGGTCACTTTCACCCTCATATAAACTGAGTATTGGATGTCAAACTAGCCCAGATCCTACATCCAATACTCAGTTTTCATAACTTGTAAATTCACCTCACTTAAATTCGTTTGTTCGTGCAATTCTCACTCTTCAGTCAGCGCTGTGGTAATCAACTTCACCAACGCTATCTCTCCTTTTATCATGTTCTTTTTTATTTTTGTTTTTGCATTTCAAAGGTTCCTTTCTTTTTTTTCAAAGTCATCACGCAAGCCAATCCTCGAGGCTAACGAGGATCATTACATTACAACATTAAAAATTCAATCACTTAATTAAATTGAAATCAAATCGAAACTGAAGCAAAAAAATCAAAATCAAATCGGATCGATCTCAATCCAACAGCAAAGAGGACTGAAATTTAAAATCAAATCATTTAATTAGAATCAATCAATTAAAAGAAATCAAATCATTGTTTTTAGTTTTTCAAATTGGATCATTAGAAGTTGAAGAAAAGAAAAAAGGAAGAAGAAAGAACTTACAAGTCAGAAGTTGTTTGAATCGATTGATTTCAATAGTTAGTAAAAAAAAAAATCAGAACCGACCGATTTAAATCCAGAAGATGACAACGTTATGGAAGAATTCAAATTATTTCAATCAGTTTTTCAAATAATCAAATCAAATAAATTAACAAAAGAAATTAAAAGCAAACAAAAGAAGAAAACAAGAACTTACAGATTTGAAATCGAATCGAATCGATCGAGCGTTTTTAATCCACAGCGAAGATGATCCAACTTCAACATCATATCATTTAACTAGAATATTTAAAATTGAAAATTTGATCATAAATCAAATAAAAGAAACAGTAGAAATTGATAAATTGAATCGATCGATCTAAAACGCGAAGCAAAGGATTGATATCAAATCAGTTTAAAATCAATCAAATCAAATGGTTACTAATCAGTAAATAATAATAAATCAAATGAGAACAAAAGAAGAGGAAAGAGAAAGAAACTTCGAGTGAAAAGCAAAAAAATCGAAAATTTGAAATCCAATTAAACCGATCGATCCAAAACTAGCGGTGACTATTTCAGTAAACAAATCAAGTCATTTAAATAAGTTCAAATACTCAAATCAAATTAATAGAAGAGAAGAAATCAAATAAAGAAACATAGAAATTGATGAATCGAACCGACCGCTCTAAAAACAAAGAGAAATAAGAAAAGAAATTATAAATCAAATTTAAATCAATTAATAGAAATAAAACAATCATCTAAAAACAAGTAGAAAGTAGAAAGAAAAGAACTTATGTCACATTTAAATTGGAAGAGTGGATTTGAAAGTTGATGTAATGAGATAGGAGACGGATTGGAAATGGAGGAAAGGGGTTAGGAGTCGAGTGAAAAGGGTATAAAGAGGAGGGGTTTTTGGGGCAT
>KZ144467.1:0-11011 GCA_002157085.1 Melampsora occidentalis | reverse complement strand
ATCAATATACTTAAAACAAAGTCCCTCGCGACTGTTGCTATCCTCCTATCCCGACTTGCCTGACACTTTTCTCTCTCTATCCACGCCTCTACCACCCTATCCTTCTATCTTGACCGGTCCACAACTATCCTTTCCCTATCCGTACCCGCTCCATGACCTTCTCCACCGGACCGGCTATCCCACCCAACCCTATCTCCCCGCCATCTCAACATCCTTCCTTCCCTACCTCTACGGCTACCTCCTTCTACCATTTCGTCCAAGGCCAAATTACCTCTTTCATTACGTTCTAAACCGGACTCTTTCAGCCTGCTGTTCAATTCCCAACATATGCTACTTCCAACCATCCCACGACCAGCCTCTTCCGCCAAACATTCCGATCTCACCGGCCCGTCATATCAAAGTGGACATCCTAGGTCCATCACTTCATCCAGCCCTCCCACTCTCTCTTCATTGGTACCAGCCTGGTCGATGTTTCTATCAATCCACCTTTCTTCTACATTCCTTCCCGAGTGACCCGCCCACCACCTTATCATTTTCACGTCTTCCACGAATGGTATAAAACCCTACCTTTCCTACCGAATTCAAAAGCAACTCATTACCACTCAGGGAATTACCAACATATCGCTTCCTTCCAAGCTTCTTATTCACTTTTAACCAACTTACAACTCTTTCCAACCTTAACCGCAAATTTGCTATGGCATCGACTTCAACCTCTACATTCTCCAACACCCCCACGCGTGTCTCTCATCCTGTTACTGTCTCTGGGGTTGTTGAAAACAATGCCAACGTCAGTTCTCGCCTTACTTCTGTTACCCAACCCGCAGTTATTCTACTTACACCTTATCCATCATTATAGCTCCCACCAAACGACAACCGTTCCTATACTTTCCGGTCTTGCACCGTTGCTATCACTTGCAATGGATGGGACGGTGATCGTGAAGCCGAATACGACTGCACTCTCACTGCGTACTGTGGCGCCACCGACGTCCCTTTGGAGGACCATTGCTACGTCACCAAATCACGATTCATCCCCTCAACGCAAGACGCAGCCTACCATATGTACTACGAAGCCGAACATAAGATTCTTGTAGGCACCACCGAGACATTTACGGGGGTGTTGAACAACAATACTGCTATCACCGGCCTTGGTACTGTCACTTCCCGAACCACAATCCCCGACGAAGCCACCGGCCGAGATACACTATGCTTTGTTATGTCTCATGTGGATTATCAACCCGAGGTGAGTTCGTTCCTCTCCTGCCCCCTCTTCACATTACTGATTCTGTTCTCTTAGGCTCGCGTCGACCACAGTTTTGAGATTGAATACCGAATCCGACCTACACGCAATCTGGAGAAGAGTCAGAATTTGATTCAACTTGGTCGAGAATCGCTAATCAGCAGCTTCATCGTAGATTGGAACGAAGAGACATCACGCTGGATAGTAGAAGTAAATGCATTCCTACTTTTTAACTTTTCAAAACTAACCCTGATTCCTCTAGGTTACAAGTGTTTCCAACTGTACCGGTCGCCAAGAAAGCACTGCAAAGAAACCCCCACCCGTCGGAGGGCAAGTCACTCCAGCCGGCAGAGTCCGCCCAGCTAAGTAAGTCTAAGCCACCTCTCATCCGATCCTTTAGTGCTGATTCATCCGTTTCCCTCACATTACTAGGCACGTTCCCAACTCAACGCCAACAAAATCAGCTAAATCAACCAAAGCTAAGACCACGCCTAAGCCCAAGGCTGATTCTAAGGGTAAACGCAAAGCTGTCAATCAAGAAGCACCGGGCTCTGACGATGACGAAGTCAAAACCGATGCTGAGGAGTTGGAAGAGTCCACTCCACCTCTCCCTCCTTGCAAAACGGCCAAGAAGCCTGCTAAGCCTCGAGCCAAAAAAGCTAAGGGGACAGAGGAATGATTTCTCTCCAGTTCTTACTTTTGCTTTAACTTGACTCTCTACCAGCACTGATCCCTCCACCACCAATCACACTGCACGTTCATGTACCTCATTTTCATGTACGGCTTATGTTACCATTCCTCCTAATTTATCCTTCTCCGTTCCTTTGTATTCTCTCTTCATTTTGCTTACGACTGATCCATTGTGCTCCATTCCCAATTCAATTCATTATTCATTATTATCCATGCCTATGTGCCTGATAATTACGTGCCAGTTCCAATTCCCTGTCCCTGACTTTTTCCACGAACCAATTGCCTTATCAATTTCATCCTTCATCCCTTCTTTAGAACCACTCCCTTTTGCCATCTCCACATCCCATTTCTATCACACTCATCCTTACCCATTTCATTTCTGTCTCTTCTTGCTAATCTTGCTTCCCGAGCTATCCAACTTTCCCTCAATTGACCACCTTATTGATACATCTCAAATTCCCACCCTCTAATTTTCACTCTTATCCAATAGCCGTATTCAATTACCACAGATTTCTACTTTCGCTCCATCCTTTAAAAGCCTCCTTTAATCGCATTACCCATCCTCTTAATTCCTTTTTGCCCTTATTCAAAAGCCGTATTCAACCACTACAGATTTCAATTTAAAGCCCCTCTTTAACTATTTCCCTTTATCGTACCTTTAACTATCCCTCTACGTCTTTCCCGCCATGGTCAACAATGGACTTGCGGTCCGTACACCAGAAGAAAACACCGAGTCATCCATCTTAGCACGATTCGGTGCTGAGATTCCTTTCAACGTTGGTCCTTGCGACGACCCGTGCAAAGATTGCGGCGCATTGCATTGGCGATTGGAGCGACCGCAGAAGACCAAATCCGCCAGACTTGTCACATTCCAGACGTGCTGTCAACGCGGTGCTGTCAAACTCCCAAGTGATCATGTCGAAAACGAGCTTACTCCCCCGTTTCTGCAAAAACTATTATCCAATCAAGACCGAGGTATGTCCTTTATACATTCAGGTTGCTATCACAACCACATTAACGCATCCTCCCCATTTAGAATCTAAAAACTTTCGTAAAAACATCCGTCGATACAACAACGCTCTGTCGTTTGCCTCTACCGGCACTAAGCAAAACACCACTGTTGCCGGCAAAGGAGGTTCCTGGACGTACAAGATTACTGGCCGATTGACTCATAGGATCGGATCGTTGTTATGTAAACCCGGAGTGCCCCGCAAGTTTGCCCAAATCTTTATGTTCGGCGATCAGGGTGATAACGAAAGCGCTGCTAGGAGTTCCTTTGTTGGTGGCAAATTGGATTTGACGTTACTCAACCGCTTTCAACGCTTTATGTATGCAAAAAACCCTTTTGCCAAACTCTACAAGTCAGCAGAATCACTTCTTCAAGAGAATCCTGTGAAAACCATCAAGATTAAGTCGTTGTCTATCGGAAACCGTGACAAGAATAGGTACAACTTCCCTACTTGCGATCAAGTTGCTGCTGTAATAGACGGAGACGGCGAAATTGGCTCACTCGATCGAGATATCATCCTAAGACGGTTATCAGGCAAGCTTCGGCGGATTTCTGAACTCAACACGAACTACTTCTCTCTACGCTATCCGATCTTCTTCATGTTTGGTTCCCATGGTTGGGACGAACATTACCGAAATATGCATTCCCGCCGTACGTTTGATACTCTGAACCCTAACGGTTTACTGTCTACTAACTCAATTCACTTTAGGTCCCAGCAAGAAAGTTTCAAATCTTGAGTGGTTTGCCTACACACTGTTCACTCGCACCAACGTTTTCTCACCTATCCTTCGAGGTGGTCGCCTTTTCCAAGAGTACTGTGTTGACATGTATGTGTGCATTGAGAATGCACGTATGAAGTTTTTCAAAATGAACCAGAAAAAAATTCGTGCCGAGCTGTATTCTGGTGCTACCGATGCTCTTAGGAACGACGACTTTGCGATTGGCAAAAAAATCATCCTTCCTTCAAGCTTCATCGGGGGCCCTAGGGCTATGCAGGAGCTATACCATGACGCGATGGCGTTAGTTCAGCATTTTGGCCCACCCAGTTTCTTCATCACAATGACCGCTAATCCGAAGTGGCCGGAAATCTTGGATGCCCTGTTGCCTGGCCAGACTTCGGAGGATTGTCCTGACCTGGTCGCGCGAGTATTTCGAATGAAATTAGTTGAGATGCATAGGGATGTCTACAAACGCCACCGCCTCGGTAAAAACCTTTCCAACGTCGATACCATTGAATTTCAAAAGCGAGGTAATCCTCACGATCACGCCGTCCTCATTAATGACCGAAAAGCCAGCCCTCGGACCGCAGCCGACATCGACCTTGCCATATCAGCTGTTCTACCCGATCCTGTCGAGTCTCCAGTTCTTTACGACTTGGTCACAACTTTTATGTTGCATGGTCCATGCCACACTGGGAAGAGCTGTTGGACTGGTACTCGGTGTAAGTATGGCTATCCCAGAGCATTCGCAAGCACGACTTCAATCACGGAAGAGGCATANCATATCCAACTTACAGAAGACCCGACGACGGCCGATCGTACACAAAGAATGGGTATAAATATACAAATCGAGACGTCGTCGCCTACAGTCCTTTTCTCCTGCTGAAATATCAATGTCACATCAACTGCGAGGCAACGACTGGAATGCGCTCAATCAAATATTTGTACAAATATATCAGTAAAGGCCACGATCGAAGGGTTGTCCAGCTGGAGGTTGAGAATGAACCTAACGATTTCATTGATGGGCGCGAGCTTGCTGCAGCTGAAGGTAAATTGATTTCATTCTTATCTACACAAGTTCGTGAAGGTGTTCTGACGCCATTTGGTTTAGCTGTTTGGAGACTTTATAAATATGTATTGTCTGGCCGGTACCCTTCTGTCACACGTCTATTACTCCACCTGGAAGGCGCACACAACGTATACTTCGACGACTCCGAAGATCTACAGCTCGCCATTGATTCCGGCAAGGCGGGTCGAACCACTCTTACCGAATTCTTTGCTATATGCGCCGCAAATCCAAAGTTACCAAAATCCAAAGCCAGAGCCCGGTCATTATTGTATACCGACATGACAAAGCATTATTGGTGGTCGAAAGAAAACAAACTCTGGATCCCGAGAGTCAATGACACAGTCTCAGTCAGCCGTCTTCACTTTGCCGGACCCAGCCACGGTGAACGATACTACCTACGGTTGCTACTCACACATGTTNTTCGGACAGTTTCAGGTCGCACCTTCTCAACCTATCGAGCTGCTGCTGATGAGCTAGGCCTGTTGATGTCCGACATACATTTAGATGCATGCCTGACCGAAGCGGCTGCTTGGAAGACGGGACGTCAACTCCGAGAATTATTCGGTCTCATTTTAGTCCATAGTCCTCCGGCAAACCCCACGAAGCTATGGCTGACTCACTTAGATGATTTGTCCGACAACTGTGAATATGTGTTGGCTCTTCTATCCCCGCTCATTCATCCCACCCGGACACAGCTAGACAACTACGCGCTGAGTCTAATGATGACCGTCGTTGGAAACATGGGTAAATCCCTCGAGGATGTGGGTTTACCAGATGTGGATCAACAATCGCTGGACGACATTGGTGGCGAGACGATCTATTCTGAAGATAGCAGCACGACTAAAGAGGGTAGTCAAAAGTTCGTGACAGAGCATCTCAACATCCTAACTCCCGATCAACAACAGATTTTTGACCACATTCAAAATCGTATTGAAGAGGATCAAGGTGGCTTGCTCTTCGTTGATGGTCCTGGCGGATGCGGTAAAACCTTTCTATTAAATTTTTGTCTTCATTACTGCAACGCTAACGACGTCAATTCGGTCGCCGTCGCATCCTCGGGCATTGCCTCATTGCTTCTGCTGAACGGCAGCACAGCCCATTCGAAGTTAGGAATCCCTTTGAACTGTGACGATACCTCTGTGTGTACCTTCTCACGGAACGACAAGATTGGAAAGATGTTATTAGCTGCCAGATTTTTAGTATGGGATGAAATCTCAATGATGAACAAGAGCAGCATTGAAGTGGTGGACCGATCGTTACAAGATCTCAGGTGTTCAACAGAACCATTTGGAGGACTGACGGTCCTATTCTCAGGCGACTTTAGGCAAATCTTACCGGTGATTGTTTATGGTAGTCTGTTAGACTCGGTTAGAGCTACTATCAAATACTCCTACCTGTGGAGTTCAGTTCGTCAGTTTCGCCTCACCAAGAACATTCGTTTGTGCGGTTCGGATTCAAGTGGCGGCGATTTTGCGGCATGGTTATTAATGCTCGGTTCAGGTAAACTTCAACTCGATAGCGTTTCTGATGTCGAACTCGAGTATGTGACCATCAAAAGATATAAAGCAGCTGCCCCTTTTGATAGAGATTTAGTCTACAAGATGTATTCCGAAAGCCAGACGATGATCTCACAGGAGGAATGGTTGAAATTGAGCGCATACTACTCAGGACGAGCTATTATCACTCCGCTCAACCGAACTGTCAACGAGATCAATAAATTCATGCTTGATCGTCTTCGAAGTCCTAACAAGCAATACCACTCCGTTGACGAAATGGATCCCGACTGGACGGAGCAGGTCAGTACAGAAGTTCTCAACTCATTCAACTTTGCCGGATTTCCCGATTACAACTTGAATCTCAAGGTTGGCTCTGTGGTAGTCGTTCTTCGCAATCTCAACTTAAAACAAGGCCTCAGCAATGGCACCAGACTTTTGATCATCGAAACCGCAGACAATGTGCTCAGGTGCTTAGTAATAACGGGACCAACGGCTGGATCAGAAATCAGTCTGCCGAGAATGAGGCTGCATCATCCTGGCGATCGAAACACACCTATCTCCTTCTATAGACAACAGTTCCCTGTCAGTCTAGCATTTGCAATGACCATCAATAAAGCGCAGGGACAAACGTTGGAGCGTGTTTGTGTTTCCCTGCCGACTCCAGTTTTTGCACATGGCCAACTGTATGTAGCACTGTCGAGATGTACATCAGCTGAGAATACAACGGTCTCAATTCCCGGGAGTGATAGTGTTACGACTGTAGTAAATGTTGTATCGCATCACAAGGACCACCAGATCCCCCCTCGACGTCAAGAGGGGTCAGAGTCTCGCAGGTACATCGCAACTGCATTGCAATCGTGTGTCATCTGAGCGCCTCAGATATGCATGGTTTTACGACCTTAACACAATAAGCACCAATGAACAGTCCTGTATGTTCAGCCAATCGTCTGATCTTTAGGGAACATAGAGGGGCCAAGACTGAGTCTCAGTTGCTGAGACCCAGATGTTTCACAACCTGACACACACATAACACTTGTGTCACACCTTCAATGATATCTCTCCTCCGGCTTGGTGCCTCATCACGGTTCTCCTGTTGGACCATTGGCTAACCGGGAAACCAATCCCCAATCCATCTTCCACACTTCAATTTATTCATTTACTATTGTCATTGCTAGTTCTCAAAAGGTTTGAATTCGCCAACCTATCATGCTGAATCATCTCGACTAATCAAATCATTTCGACGATCTCAATCAGTGTCGGGATGATGGTCCTTCAGGTCCTTCAGGTCTAGCTCTAGTACGCATCCATACCTCTCCTCCTGTCCATCCTATCTAGTATCCATCTCTCTAACATGCTTTTTGTCTCTTCCAATAGTTTGTCATCTGTCGAGCTTTCCTACACGCTTTAGCATTCTTAGTCATACCTCAGATATACAAACAAACAGATACCTGTCAGTGCTACCCTCATTTAGCCTGGGTTTGAAAGAGCTCCGTGAAGTACCTCGCTTTACTTCTTCAATTCTTTACTCTACTCTCGGGTTTGCTCAAAACCTTCAATCCTACAAATTAAATCAAGGCCTATTGGAAGATCGATGTGCTGAAGGAATCATGAAGGGTGAATATTAACTTCCTTGATTTTGTTCCAAGGATTCTTCAGTTTGTTAGTTTCTATTCATGTTCTGGTACATGTGCTTGTTTTTGGCTTTCTTTGTGTTTCTTTTGAAAAAAGAACAGATCTCGATATGTTATTGCATTTTGATTTATCTTTCTAGAAAATGAGCAAGAAATGTTTGCTGTTGATCTGTATTATCTTCCACACTTTTGTTTGTGTTTAGGTTTGCCTTCCTCAGTATAGTACCTGATCAGCAATCGTCACCTTTCGGCTTGTAAGCTGTGGGGATCAAGGCATCACTCAATCTTGTATTCTGCCATATAAACTTATCATTTTTATATGAGCTTTTGTCTGTTTTATTCCACATTTTCTTGCAAAATGAAGTATAGGCTGAGCCTGTGGGTACCTTCAGACTTTGGGAGATCATTGATGTACAATTGAGACGCACTGGAAGGCTTCAAAGGGAATGATCCTGTGACTCAAATATAGGGTAAAGTCGACAAAGGCACTCAACCCATTTCAGAAACTCTTGACGCGTGATACATGACCCAAGAGTAAAAGGATTAGTTTACTAAACGTTTCAAGATCATTTCATGGTACAGATCACGATCAGCCCAGAAAGAAAGTCTACGATGTAGTAACCAATGATGAACAAGTCCATTGTAAGAAAGTATCAAAAGATGAAGTATAGAAATCAACACAAGGAAAATTTGAAAGTGGAGCTCCTTGGGACAGTTTGCCTTTGGTGAAGAGTGCAATGCACTGTGTGCCGAGGCATTTGTAGTGTGGTTACCACCACCGAGCTTTGCAAACAAAGAAAAAGATAGCAATCAGATGAGTTATAGTCTGAAACTTAAGATCAGTTTAAGATTGACAGACCTTCATGAGCTTCTGTTTCTCAATCACTAATTTACTTTCGGTATGTTTGAGCTTTTGCTTGTGGTCCGCTAACTTGGCTTCGTGTCTTGCAATTCTCTGATTAGTAGTTGTGATTTTTGGTAGAGGAGCTAAAAGTGGGTTCGTGGTCCCGTTACCAGTTGAGTTGGATGATCCAGGCAAATCGTCATCATCTTTGTCATTGTCACCTGAAGTGGCATTGGGACTTAAAAAATTTGATATCATGTTGGCTTTGAAGATTTACACTTTTTCTTTTGAATTGAGAAGAAGATGAAGAAAGACTTTACCAGTTGATGAATTGATGTTTGAAAGGTTTTGATGATTTGACATATTTTGAGAAATTCAATTGATCGATCGATGAAGTTGGAGTGGTGATTGTAGCTTGATGAAGTCGACTCAAATCAAATCTTACTCAATTTCCCTCGATGGATGTCTTCCTATGATAATATCAATTTCTAATTTCAATCATTTCCCAATCAAAATCAAATCAACTCAAAATGTGAATTGTAAGAATCTGATTCAGATCTCATTAATTGTTGCACCATCTCACTTCACATCCTACAAAATTAATCCATATATCATCATCTTCAAATCTGCAATTTCATCATGACTACAAACAAAGAAAACATTTCAATCGGCAACACGAATTACAGCTACTGAATAATTTCATTGCAGATTTGACCTTGTTAGTTTAATCTAATGATGATTTCGATTTAGAGTCGATTTAGCTTTTAGGTTTGAAACTTCTTTGAATCTTCAATGTGACAATTTTACTTCTCCTGCTTCTGTCATTAATGATAACCTCCAAGAGGTATGTTGGCTTTTGTCCATACCTGTTGCTATTATTAAACAAATCGTGAAGATCGGCATCATCGATCACGTTTTTGAGGCTCGAGGAAAATGTTTTGATCAATTCCATCTGTACCAAGATTTCAAGATCAATGATGTTGCTCTTGTTGATGATTATAAATTTGATTTGAACATTGGTACTGAGCATGAAAATACTCCAAAACCAGATATCTATGAATCAAAAAGTTCAAGATTAGTTTGACCTCTTTCTTTTCTGATTTCATTGGCATTCTAAGGATGTATCTCACATCTTTCTTTGGAGGGGTATAACAAAATCTTTGAATAATTTCTTCACTTGATCTGAAAGGTTGAAAGGTTGATTGGAACCTAGGTAGGTTGAGGGGTCCGAATGGAGTTGAATGAGTTTGATGAGGATTCATCTTGTAGACCGTCCAATTGCTGTTTTTATGTAGATCGATGTGATTTGCTAACCGTACGGCAAACTGATTCTGGTCGCTTATGACAATAATTGGATGGTGAAGCTCTTGATGATGTTGTCTGTTGAGTAGGTGTAAGGAATACTTTCAAGAGATCGAAGGCGTGAGTGGTTGCTGGTAAATTGTACAGTCTATGAATCACTGGCGCTTGATTAACAAATAGGTAAGGTGTTATACTGATAATTGGTTCAACGTCTCCGATTTTATATTGTTGTATTAGGAGACTCGAGGAGGATCTGTGTGGAGTGGAGAAGTTGCATATCTAGAATTTCCAACACAACAATCGTCTCACCAACTGGGTTTCCCCAGTAAGCAGTTTGCTGAGTTTGATGAAATTTGAAAAAAGGAGAATACAGATGTAGTCAAATGGTTCATGTGTCACTTCAAAATGTTTTGAAAATCACAAGTCCAACTTACCAATTGAGACATAGAGAATATTCAGAGGAAAGAAGTGGAACTGGAGATGATAACATAGGTAGGTTGAGATGCAAAAAGCACAAGTTTTGTTTTTTGATGGGAGCTCGAGATCCAGTTGAGGAAGCACCGAACGCGTGAAGCTGGGATTTTACTTTGTAACCGTGTAAACCTGCAATTTTTGGGTACTGATTGAGAGTTTAATCCGGTTTTGCCGAGAAACACGGTTGTGCCTTTAGGTGTATGATCAAAGAACTGCACAAGGGTGGTGGCACTGCAAATGAAGATTTAGATGATAATGGATGCGTAATAAGGGCCTTGAAGATTGAAGGATGATAGACAAAATGTCTTACATGTGATACTACATATGGGTTCATGGAGGTATGTTAATTTCCCTCGTGAAATGTCAAGGTTGAGTTTCCCAGATGAGCTCATCCAGTTTTCTGAGCCAAAATTCCGTTGAATGAGGAGTTCAGCCCGAGCTGAGAGCTCAAAGATGGCCAGGCTTCTGATCATGGAACTCTTGCCTAAGCCACTGGCTAAGGCTAGGACACACAAAGGCGGATGGGATTGGACACATTTG